>VZDJ01000416.1:558464-620231 GCA_008694505.1 Cyanoderma ruficeps
TTTTTTTGTAATTACAGAATTTTCAGTTTAGGGGAGAAAACAGGAATCATGACTATAAGATTGGAGTGCTAGATGGCATGATATTTAGGTTGGACTAATTCAGGAACCCAGTTAAATATTTTAGCTTGTTTTTGTCATCTTACCACTTTTGAGGTGTTTCATAGTTGTGCCTAACTAGAGGTCTTATAGAGATAGATTTTCAGGCTGAGATGTATGTTGAAAGTGAAATAAGGTAATGTTGGGACACTGCCAAATGAATGTTCTTTATTCTTTATGAATGTTCTTATTTCTCTTGAAAACTAAGCTTTTGTGCTGTTGAGCCACAGCATCAATAAAATGCAGAGCACTTGCCATACCTATTGGAATTTACACAGTGAAATCAGAGGATGCTTTGGAAACTCTTGTTGCTGTGTTATGAAAACAGAAAGCTGAGGGAAGATAGGAAATCAAATTCTTCATTTGAAACAGTAGGAGAATGCAACAGTACCACTCTGGTTGTGGCTTTGTGGGGCGACAGGGCATGCCACTGTCATTCAGTGATTGACAGGACAGTCTGAGTGCTCTCCCTATACTGTCTTTGTGTCACAGAATCCGTAAATTTGAAATTGTCTTTGTAATATACTGAAGGTCATGGGCAGCATTTGATGATGAACATGCTGCTGGCTGGGGTATAGTTGTCTTCATAAGATGGAAATGTTTGCTGGGGTTACTGTGACCAGAGGATGTGAAAGATGTTAGATATTTTTGTATGTTAAAATCATTTAGAAGCACTTTGTATAGCATAAACAGTGTAGGAATGTGTAAAAGCAGGAGAGACTATTGTGTTGCAGCTGTCTTGTGAGTCTGGTACATTTGAGCTTTTTTTCTGAGAAACAACAGAATCCTAGTGGAAAGTTACCTTCTCATGTCTGTAAGACTGAAGATGCAGTTTAGACAGCTGGGAAAATACAGCAGCGTGTCCCAGATATTTACAGGACTAGATAGTCCTTGGAACTTACTCTTTAATCATTTTTAAATATGTTAGTAACAATCTTGCAGATGTGTATGATCTGAGAGGAGGATTTATTAAGATGCTGTAATTATGTGCTGTGGTGTCTGTTTGCTTTTTAAGAGTCTATCTTGGAACACTGTCCAATGTGAAAGTCTAGAGGAATATTTGTATGCCAAGTCCTCAGTCAGTCCTTAGTTCATTCATGTAACTGGATTTTTTTGAAGGATGGAGACTTTAGGCAATAATTTTCTACATGCCAGGAAGACAGAGAGGGACTAAAACAGGTAAAAGAAAAGATACTACAGGAGGTTATGAAACTGACAGGGGAAAACAACATATGAGAGAGGAAAACCAAAATGCAAGAGAAAGAAAAGCACAGGATGGGCTTTTAAGAGTTGGGAGAGAGAAGTGAATATGTGGGGGAGCAGTAGGAAGAGTTGCAGGACACAAGGCATGAAGTCAGCAGGGAGGAGTACTGGGGCTGAATAACTCAGTCTGTATTCCAGCTTGGGAGGGGCAGAAGGGAGTGAGACTTGATAGGAGGCACAAAGGGTGGGGTTTGTCATGGGTTTTGCCCAAGGTAGTTTTTACCTACTTTCATAATTGCGTAATGTCTTTTACCCCACCCCATGCTCAGACAGGAATGAGGGGTTAATGAAAGCTTTTGGAATCACTGAGAGAAACTATGCTGTCTAGAAAGTTTTCCTTCACAAAGGAAAGAAGTCCTTGTTTTCAGTGCCTATAATTTCGGTAGCTATGGGAAAATCTTTATAGAAATAGTAAGGCAAGTGTTATTTTTGTGTTTATGTAAATAATTATATGCTGATAGTTGGACCTCATGGGGATAATAAATTGAATTAAAAAAAACTTCACAATTGAATCCCATTTCCTCCCCCTTTCTGCCTCTGTTTTCTCCTTTAAGTGCTTTCTTTCCATGAACACTGTGATAATTATATACTGGAAATGGTATAAGCATTAAATGCTATAAAGCAGATTTCAAGCAAGGCAAAAATGTTCAGGACTTGCTTCAAGGGATTTTGAGAATTGCAGCAGTAAAGTCCTTCTGAGTGTTTCACAGCAGAATAATACCTTCTCCTTAGACCTGAAAGACAGAAGAGTTGTCTAAGTGAGGTTTTCTTTTCTTTGCTTCCATCACTGCATTGACTGTACCTAACCAAATATACAGGAAGCTTTGTTCCCAGCACCCCAGTGGAGATTCTGCAAGTCAAGGTACATCATGGCCCCACATGACAATGTAGTTAGCACAGTGAGCTTTGTTTTGGGTTACCTACTGGTGACCTTCCTCTGGTATGGATCAGTGCTAATGCCGGGGACTGAACAAGAACTGGAGATTTTGAATCTGGTAATGGGGAGCCACCCCTTAGAGCAACTTCTAACCGACCATAAGAGACCTTTGATATATTTTAAAATCTCCTGGACTGAGTGTGAGTCATAATTTCCTTTCAGCACACCTACAGAGTAAGCATTTGTCACATTCATTTATAGCATTGTACCATAGCTGGATTTTGTATGTAATCTTTTGTTCATGGGAATGCTTGAAATCTTCCTGGGCTAAAAGCATTTGCTCTTATATCTGCTGTTGTTTGGTTGGGAGGGAGGCAGAAGGGCAGGAGAGTTGTTTGTTTTAGTTTGAGTACTAATTTGTGTTGACTGAGATTCATCCTAGTTTTTAAACAAAATGAGACTTGTAACTATTCTTTAATGTGAAAGACTACATTGAATTGAAAACAAGTTTTTTTTATTTTATATATATATATATATATATATATACACAGTTTAAAAAAATTGATTAAAAACGTATTTTAAGATGCATTTTTTAGTAGTTAACCAGCCTTTTTTTCTCCCATTCTCCCAAACTTTTCAGTGCGGTTTACTTTGTGAGACACAAAGAAACCAGACAAAGATTTGCCATGAAGAAAATTAATAAGCAGAATCTCATCCTCCGAAACCAGATCCAGCAGGCCTTTGTTGAGCGTGATATCCTGACATTTGCAGAAAATCCATTTGTTGTCAGCATGTATTGCTCCTTTGAAACAAGACGTCATTTATGCATGGTCATGGAATATGTAGAAGGTAAAATTCAGTTTTACAGATGAAGAAGAGAATGTCCTTACACCACAAAAGAAAAATAACCCATACGGTACTTAAATTCGAAGGGGCCCCCTGTGTGTCCTCCATACTCTGGCAATTCAGATTTAGGAACCAGATCCAACAGCAAGGTGGTTCTTTTTTTTTCACCAGTCATTATCTCCCAGTAAACAGCTTGTAAAACACTTGTGTTCCAGCTGTAATGGGAAATAAGTGCTCTTAGAGTTAAGTTCCTTATAGATTGTAATGGAAAGTGTGCTAGCATTCAGAGTTCATGTGGAAATGTTGGCTTTTTTTCTGGAGCTGAAATTTTCATTAGCAAGTGTTGGGGGATTTGTAGTAGTTACTTTTACAAAGAAAGAGGAAAGAGGAGACATTTTGAAAAGGTGCTAATGCTGATGGAGAACAGTGGACAGAAGCAGTACTGAAGAGATACCCAGGTATGGTTCTGTGGGCTTCCACCATCACCCCCCAGTTTATTTGTTTGTTTTCTCCTTGGGTAGCAGTATGTTACTGGTTTTCAGATGAATCCTTGTAGTGCTCTCTTCCAGCTTCACACTACTTCCAGTATAGTACTTGAGGGGGTTACATGTTTGGATGAATCATCTGACTAGAAAACAAAAATTTATGACTGCAGTTTGTGTTCCTTTCAGCATCGTATATGGTTTATACTGATACACCTCAGAATTTATAGAGTCATCTGGAACATTTGTTCTGTTTCCACAGGTGGAGACTGTGCTACTTTGATGAAGAATATGGGTCCCTTACCTGTAGACATGGCAAGGATGTACTTTGCAGAGACTGTTCTGGCCTTGGAATACCTTCATAATTATGGAATTGTACACAGGGATTTGAAACCTGACAAGTATGTATATAGAATATAACTGAAAGAGAAATTTGAAATTTTTAAATAAAATATAAAAGGATTAAATTTGCTTTGAATTATTCTTTTATTGTAAATGTTATGTAGATTCACAATTCCTTCACAGTATTTGAATTTTCATTACTTGCAATTACAGAAAATGCATTTTTTTTTCTAAAAGAGCTGCTAAGAATTTTCTATGTTTAAGAATTTTCTGTGTTTAAGATGGAAGAGGCTGTCAGGGTAGCTGAAAAAAGTATTTACTCTTCTGCTTGGAATGGAGGGAAACACATTTTAGTCATTAGGAAAAGCTTTTTTGATGAATACTTCAAGCACTGATACAAATTATCATACTTGCAGGTATTTGCATGTTTGAAGACAAGATTGACCAGATGTGGAAATACCTCCTGTTGCATGGGTTTGGGGGGTTGCTTTGTTTTCTGAGGGGGTTAGGGTTTTCAATTTCAATATTTAAAAGTACAATGTTGCTCCTATACAAGTAAATTAACATTACAGCAGGTAGCTGAAATACAAAGCATGGCACTTGCAACTCCATTAATCTTCTTCCTGTTTCACAGTAAAGGAAAAAAAAAAAAAGAATTGAAGTCATGGGTGTTGGTTGACGATACCTTCATAGCATGATACCTTAGTACAGTATAGTATTAGTTACTAACTTAATACTCTGAGGTTTTTTCCAAATGCCTGACTGACCCAGCTTGTTACAGACAGAAAATACTCACCTCACTTCAGAAATTACATGTGTTGTATTTTAGGTCTTTCACGTGATAACTGTTTCTTCAAAGCTTCAGGTGCTCAGCTCTCAAGACCTCTGTAGTTCTATTTGATGTTGTTCAGTTGCACATAAAAAGCTTGTTTGCTTCTGATAGTAATAGTAACAAATGTAAGACTTAGATTTTTAACCTGTTTATTCTGTACCGGTTTAAAGGACTTTTAAAGCTGTATTTATAATTTTACAGTGCTAATGAAATGTTTCCCTCTAGGTATTATAACTGTAATAATAATGAGTAGCACATAATGTTGGATTATATCACAGTGACTTAAAAACTTTCTATTTTTCAGTCTGTTGGTAACATCCATGGGCCATATAAAGCTTACAGACTTTGGCCTGTCAAAAGTGGGGCTAATGAGTTTGACTACCAATCTGTACGAGGGTCACATTGAGAAGGATGCCAGAGAATTCCTAGACAAACAAGTAAGAAACAGCCTTTTTAATTTCTACACTGAGTGTTCACATGAAGTGATATTTTGCCAGCAGAACATACTGTAATACTGAATAAACCGTAATTATTTCTGCATTGGTGTTCCTGAGTGTGTCAGGTACTTTGACTGGTGCCCTGAAGATTATTCTAGGCTTTTTCCTTTTTTACATTAAGATCTATTAGTAAGATTAACAACCTAATTGTCTGAAAGTGAATCTGTGAGAGAGACAAATGGAAACCTGTTTTGTAAAGAATTCAGAAGTCTCAGCAGAGTACTTGTGGAGCTCATTATGCGTTGTACAACCAAGGGTGCTAAAATCTGTGCTATGGCCCATTTCCCTTTAAGCATGCCTCATTACCGTTGCTCACAATCTGTTCACTGTAAAAGTTACTTAAGATAAAATCTTCACAACTTTCATATAAGGATAACAATAAGTTATCCTGTTTTAAGTTAAATAAAATACTTTGCCATGATGGATTCCTGTGTACAAAGCACAGACTGTCCTTTGCATGACTGATATGCAAATGTTGATTATGGTGCCTCTTAATCTGAGTATGTTGTTCTAAAAACTTAAGTTGTTATGTGAACTCAGCAGACTAAACCCAACTGAGTTCCATATTTTTCAGTGTTTTCTTATTAATTTACATTTCAGGAATTACAAAGAGTGTGACAAAGCTCATTTAAGACTTGCTTTGCCATCATGCTTGTTTTCTTTCTTTTAGGTCTGTGGTACACCTGAATACATAGCTCCGGAAGTGATACTGAGACAGGGATATGGAAAACCAGTGGATTGGTGGGCTATGGGTATTATTCTTTATGAATTTCTTGTTGGATGTGTGCCGTTCTTTGGAGATACACCAGAAGAGCTCTTTGGACAAGTAATCAGTGGTGAGCATCATCACTAAAAAACCCCCAAATCTGTTAATAGTAAATATATTTCAGTTTTACTGATAGACTACACAATGTGCTTTCAAAACAGTAACAATTTAGATTAAAAGCTGGATTACTGTATATTGTTGCTATATACAGAAGTTCATTGATATAGAGTCCAGGGGTTAAGCTGCAGTGTTTGGAAGAGAGAAGCTATGTTAGTAAAAAAGTAGTGCCACTATGCAGTAATGATTTCTGTCTTTGCTAAAGAAGTTATACCAGAGAAGAAATGGTTAAAATAAATCTGCAGAAATGGGAAAATGCCTCATGGCACAATAAAGAAATTAACAAAGATGTAATAAAACCCTAAAACAAATGTCTCCCAAATAATAAATAATGAGAAAAAGAAGGAAACTAATTCAGTTCACAGATTGTTAATGATTTCATTGGTGATTGTTGGAGTGTAATGTTATTTCTGTAGCAGCTGTTCTTCTTCCATTTAAAATTCAATAACCTTTTAGATCTTAACCTGCAAACTGACCCTAAGTATTGTTATGTGTCTTGTGACAAAACTGAATGATAATTAAACAGAATTGTTTGCTATCCTACCTGCTGTTTCCATAAATTTCCCAAATGCATAGATGTAGAGGGTCACTATTTATGACACAAGGTTAACAGAATGGCACCTCTGTTACAGGGTATTTCCCAGACTGTTTTATGGTCTGCTTAAGAAGTCCAATAGCTGAAAATGCATTTCTAGTTCCTCATTCTGTGAGAATGCAACAAATCCCCTTTTGTACTTAAGGAGACGTTCTGTCATCATCTTTCTTTCCTCCATCTGAAGCTAAAAGCCAGACTTGTTTGTAAACTATTAAAATGCATGTGACATTCTGCGTGCTGATGGATTTTAATCATGTTGTTTTCTGATGTAATATGGTGAGGCCTGAGTGGCAAGAAGAATCAACTGTTTAATTAACACAAGCAGCAAATGCTGTCTGTTTTCTGGGTGCCCCATGGCTGCAATGCATATTCATGCTTTATTTTCCAAATCAGATTTAAACTGCAGTGGAAGCTGCAGGCAGGCAAACGTGGCAATAATTCATGTTTTTATTGCATTTCCAGACACACACATCTGTGTTTTTATCCTTATACTCCCTGACCGGGAGAAGGGGAGGGAATACTCTTAAAATTAGTGACAAAATTGGTACTTTCAGCTTTATTTTGCATGTGGCATTAATTTTACCTTTTTTAAAATATATTGTCATGTGTTACAATCTAGCTGGTACTTTTGTAAATATCTTCATCTGTTTGAGTGTGTCAATTTATCTTACAGAAATTATTTCTAGAAGTCTATTTGTAAACCTGATCTATTCCCACTCACCCTCCAAGACTGTTGGTTGGCACAGTTTCTTGTTTTGATGTTGATTAGTCAGTTGCTTCTCTTTTATTTGAAAAATCCTTACTTACTGAAATAATTCTTAATATGTCTAGAAGAGCTCTAGTTGGATATGTTTCCTGTGCTAAAATAAATGATCCTCTTCTATTTGACTCTAAGAGCTATCTTAAAAAACCAAACTGTAGCCTAGATTTTTCTTCCAGTTTCCATGAACAATATCTACATTCTGTTCGAAATTCTACTTTAAATTGTTGCTGCCTCCTTTTTAATTGTAGATTGCCTTTCCTGCCCTCAGGTTGTGCAAGAACAGTTGTGGGAGGCCACTCTGTAATCTTAGATACCTAAAGTGATAAGAATTTAAAATATTGCTCCAGAAACAGGCTACATTTCCTGTCTGTTAATATCAATACCTTCCCTTAAACTCAGAAATACGAAGGTTAAACCTGTGTGTAGCTTCTGATGATTATTTATCCAGTTATGATTATTTTATGGAAGAAATCTAGATCATAAAATGGCAACAAAGTCCTTAACAGCTTTCAGTATTTCTGGAGCTCCAAGTGTGCTGTTTCTTTGATGCCAAAATCCTTGTACCTCCCAAGAAACTTTTAGCAGTTTTGTCTAAACCTATACCATATTACATTTGTGGAGGCAGCTTCCACTAAAAATCAGGCAAAACTGGCTGTTAAAAAGTTCATGGTCATACACAGCATATCCTGTCTTGATTGCATGGTTTAGGACCAGCTTGCCAGGGAGTGTAAAAGCCATAGTAGTGTAACAGTCAGTAGAGGGAAGTAGTATGGAAGTATGAGACTCTAGAAAAAAAGCTTCATTGTCATGTATGTTGCCAGAGCACAGTCTGACACCTTGACCCTTAGTCATGGGAGTAATGACTTCAAGGAGTCTGCTACCATTAGAGAGGGAACACAGATGTGAGCAGCAAGTGCTGGGTCAGGTCAGCAGTTTCCATCTTAACAACAGTTTCCATGCAACACCACTGTAGTTTAAACCATGATTTGGTGGGGGAAGAGAAAGCAAACAAGTTGTGCTAATATTTTTGGAAGTTTTCCATGAGCCAAGCATTAATGTATTCTGCTGCTAAACACAGTTTTGTGTTAAACGATACTTCCAAAGGAAATGGGAACATATATGTATGTTTATGCAGTCTGTATAGAGAGTGTAAAAATTAGAAGTAATTGGTGTGCAGCAGAGTAAGTTGAAAAAGTTGCGTTAACTCTGCTGGTAGGTCACTTTTGAGAGCATTCGTGCTGTTTGTGCTGGGATCAGACTTCAGCAAAACTTTGGTTTTTTTTTTAGATGAAATCAACTGGCCTGAAAAGGATGAAGCACCACCTCCAGATGCCCAGGATCTGATCACTCTGCTGCTTAGGCAGAATCCTTTAGAAAGACTGGGAACAGGTTAGGAGGCACTAATTTTAAATTGTTAATGTACTAGAAGTAGCTTCTGCATTCAGCATTGGGAGCTTTTGTTCACCTCTTTGTTTTGTTTGGGAAATACCTGTCATGACGTGCAGTATGACAAGAGTCCATGATAATTTATAGATTCAGACCAGTAATATGAACTTAACATGATGGTGTCCATCCTGGGTTTTGTGAGACTTACGTGAGCTCATTTGTATTTACTCTTCTCCTAATTTGGTAAATATAACACAAATTTCTCAAAGACCCTGTTAGTCAATGAATGGGGTTTCTTCATGAGTACAGTATAAAATGACTAAATACAGAAATCTAGGAGGGGAATCAATACACAACTTCCTTTTTCAGAAGTGTCTTAGCCTGACAGATTAATTCCTCCAGGTGTTAGGGTGGATGATGACTGCTCCAGTTGCGTATTCAGAAATGACTTTGAGGCTGTGTGGTGAGAAGTCTTGTCATTCTCACTTGCCAAGCACTACTGCCTTGTATGAAAAAGAATTAAAATAAAACTGAATGTTAAGGAAGTATTAAGGCTTCTATAGGCTAATGAAAGTACTGTGCATTTATGTAATAGGGTTTATTTGTTGGGTGATAGACCAGGATTTATTTGGGAGTTTCTGTGAGAAGCAGTGATGAATACTGTGTGTGATTTTTAAGTGTTAGTGTATGGGAACCCTAGTCACTGACTGCCATCCCTTTAGGCAAAGCACTAGGTAAATGCAGAAAAAAAAAAGCCTCCTGCATAAAAGAGCCCTAATATAAAGGTACAGTCTTATTTAGAGTGAACGCTGAACGCCATGAACAGAAATACATTTGGTATGCCAAGGAAACCAAGTGGCACATTGAGTCAGCATGAGAGTACTTGGCACATTGCTCCGAAAACTGAGTCCAATTGAGCTATATATTTTTAGGCTTAATTAAAAAGAGGCTTTAGAAATCAGTTCATAACTGGCCTTATCACAGCTGCTCAGGGGAAACGTGATTATAACCCAGACCCTGAGTATTATTGACATGGTCCCAAATGACACGTCTTCCTTCAGTTTCCTTCAAGGCATGGTGATGTGACTGATATGAATGAACTGCATGTCCTTCTAGCCTGAATGTCTTGGATCTGTGTGAACAGCCCTTCACTGTAACTGATGGTCTGGACTAAGTGGCATCCAGCACAGTTCGTTGCTGTCCTTTGCCCCATGTTAAACAAGTTAGGATTGAGGAAGTTGTCGTGCCCCAGTAGCTTCTCCACTTGCTGCCTGCTTCATCTGCTGCAGAGGGCATCAATGCCAAAAGCAAAATGAAAATCCACAACTAGTTTTACTTTAAGTACACTCTTTCCAGGCACTGTTGTTTCATTGCCAGGATGATTTTCCTGGTAAAGAGTGTTAATTCAAGACTGTTGACCTGTGAGAGGCTGGATCGAAAGTGGATTGAAAATTCTGTGTCTGTTGCCGTACAGCTAGAGGAGAAAGTGAATTGGTTGAGATGAAGCTGGCTTAAATACTGGATGGTCACTGTCTCAATATGAAGCACCTGTGGTGCTCAGTTAGGAACTGACATCTCTAAAGCCTCTGGTCTCTCTAAGAGTTGGCAGTCTAAAGAAGGAAGTAAGACAGCTATTTCTTAGAAGTAGGGGAGTCAGAAACGACAACAAAGTTGTAGGATCTTTAAGTGTTAAAATCAGCACACAGAACTGGAGGCTGCAGTGTGACAGGTCCCACATGGACACTGAAAAATGGCATGGTTTATGCCAGGCTCCACCATGCATTTCAAATTACAGTCCTGTCTGTAATATTTATTAGCAAGCTGCATAACACTTGATGAAGATCGTAATTGTTTATTTGCTCAGGAGACCTGAATGGCAAAGGCAAGTTGAAGGAAGAGATGGACAGTATACTTACTTTGAAGAAGGAAAACAGCAGTAAAAAGACTTCTTTGAGCTTGAAGTGTCTGATACCAATCAAGAATTATACAATTCTGATGTAATATCCCATTACTGTGCTCAAAGAAATACTCACTGCTTAGCTAGTGACTTATGAAAAGATGTGATTTTGGTCTGCATATGGAAGATTTGGCTTCTTTGAATTTTTTCCCTGGTGCAGTATGAAAAGCAAAGAACCCAATCTAGAAATCTTAACATTGACTTAGAAACCAGTCCTGGAGATCTCATTTTTTCTCTCTGTAGCTTTGATGTAGAGAAGTATACATGCTGTATCAATGTGCTGAGTTGACCCTGGCTGGCCGCTAGGTACCCACCGAGTCTCCTCCTTCCTCAGGTGGACTGGGGGAGAAAATATGCCGAAGGCTCGTGGGTTGAGATAAGGACAGGAAGTCGCCATCATGGGCAAAGCATACTAAAACTCAAGGAAGTTTGTTTAATTTATCACCAATTAACACTACTGCTTTGCTTCCTCCCTCCAAGCAGCGTGGGAGGGTGGGAAATGGGGGTTGTGGTCAGTGCATCACATGCTGCCCCTGCTGCTCCTTCTTGCCCACACTATTCCCCTGGTCCAGTGTGGGTTCTTCCCACAGGGTGCAGTCTTCAGGAAGAGAGTGCTCCAGCATGGGTCCCCCATGGGGTCACAAGTTCTACCAGTAACCATGCTCCAGCTTGGGCTCCTCTGCCGCAGGTCCTACCTGGGCACTGCTTCAGCACAGGCTTTTGCATGGGATCACAGTCTGCTTCAGGGATCCACCCTGCTCCATTGTGGGGTCCTCCACGGGCTGCAGGTGGATCCCTGCTCCACCATGGTCCTCCATGGGCTCAGGTGCAGCTGCCTCACCATGGTCTGCACCACAGGCTGTAGGGGAACCTCAGCTCCAGTGCCTGGAGCTCCTTTTGCACTGACTCTGGTGTCAGCAGTGTTGTTCTTCTCACTTGTTCTCACTCTTATCTTCTGGCTGCTGTTGTGCAGTGGTCTTTCACATTCTTTAATACATTATCCCAGATAATGCTGATGGGCTGACAGTGGGTCTATCTTGGAGCCAGGTGGCAGTGGCTGTGTTGGATATAGAGGAAGGCAGCCTCTCACAGAAGCCACCCCTGTAGCCTCCTCACTGCCAAAACTATGCAACATAGACCCAAAACAAGCTTGGCATCAGGTCTTGCTGCTGCAGATTTTTTTGTTCAGGTTTTAGAATGAGATACTTGTTAATTAATTACATCATTTTCCACCTTCCCAGGACAAAATTTCCGGTATTTCATTGTGTTCTTACAGTTGTTTTCTAACTTTAAACTAGTGTAATAATTTAAATGCACATTAAACGAGCAGACAGTAATAAATAAGAGAACTGTTAGGATATTTCCTGTAGAATGGTGTATTAGTGTCATAAAACACTGAAAGGATCTCTTAAGTCAGCAATAGTATTTATATTGAGCAACTGCTAGGATCATTCTGCATTACTTTATGACTTGTACTTACTCACCTAGTGCACGTATTTATATTTGTAGGACTACATATGATGATTCTGACTAATGTGTAGCTAACAGATTTGTACATCCAGAAAAATAAAAATCTTCAAAGGGTGAGATGATAAAGCAATAAACTGTTAAAAGAAATGGCCACAACAAAACAGGGCAGGGAGTATTTCTGACAGATTTAGGATTGTCTAATGAGAGTGGTTAGTAGATGCTCATGTGTACAGCAGTGACTATAGCTTTCCATGATTATTTGCATTTTTGGCTGGGGGTTTGGTTCATTTAATGTCAGAGGATTTGGTACAGTTTGCTCAGTGTTTTCCTCTGGCTCCTCCAGGTGGTGCATATGAAGTAAAGCAGCATCAGTTCTTCAGGAGCCTTGACTGGAATAGTCTGCTGAGGCAGAAAGCAGAATTTATTCCACAGTTGGAGTCTGAAGATGACACAAGTTACTTTGACAGTAAGTGTTTTATGGTATTAAAAAGTGATGAATGTGTTGTTTAAGTAATCACTGTCTTTTGCTTACTGCTTTTAAAATCTCCTTTTTCAGAATCACTGGCAGCTTGCAGTTTCACTGGTGAATTGGCACTTCAGCAGAAATAATCTTAAGAATAAAACTAGGTCTCTGTTTAATATTAAAACTTGGCATCTATTCTTCCTGATAAATTCAGATATTTTATTATTCTTGTTTGTAGCTCGTTCTGAGAAGTACCACCATATGGAAACTGAGGAAGAAGATGATACCAATGATGAAGATTTCAATTTAGAGATAAGACAGTTTTCCTCATGTTCACACAGATTTTCAAAAGTAAGCAAAAATTTGTGTAATCTTAGTATGTATTGTTCTACTTTTGCAAACTTTGGAAATGTTAACTGTAGAAGAGATTTACAGGACCTTGTTTTCTCAAGAAACTATGAAGTAAACTGAAATTGGACAAGAGTACAATGAACACCATTAATTCAAAATCTGGGAAGATATCTTCAAGATACTAATGGAAAATCATATAAATATGATAGTATTTTCTGCAGAAGACTCATAAAGACATAGCACAAAGTTTCAAGGAGGCATTCTGTTAAATGCTGATACATGTTCTTTGCAATGGTTTCTTTATACATAGTTTTCATGTTGCTCCAGTTGTGTCCTGGGTATCTTGTAGGTGATGGCATAACAAATATTACAGCACTGCCATGTAGTAGGTATAAATTCAATGACATTTGTCCAAAGGAAGAAGCAAGGTAATGGTTAGCATGTGTTCCAGTCATGGAGAAATGTAGATTTGATGGAGTGGTCTGAATGCTCCAAATTGAAAGTAAAACTGCCCAAACGGTATTATATTCTAGTAGCTGAGATGAGAGCTAGCTATTGCTGATCAGAGATCTGTAGGAGCAGAGTGGACATACTCAGGCACTACAGTGGAGGGTGAATTGGCAGGAAATAATGGAATAGAACACTCAGGATTTTAGCTTTATTGTCTTGGTTCACATTTTGAAATGAGGACTTCATAAGAGAGGAGGCTTTATGTGTGTACTCATACATGAGGAGCCAAAAATGCATTTTAAAAACATGAGCTACTGGAAATATGAAAAGCTTCAAGAACTCTGAAGTTTGCACTCTGAAATACTATATAAGCATTTAAAATCATAGAACTGTGGATCCTGCGTATCTTTTTTTACCTCAAATATGTCAGTGATGACTGATTTTTTTTTTTGTGTGTTTTTTTTTCATTTAATAGGTTTTTAGTAGTATAGATCGAGTCGCTCATATTCAAGGTGAAGAAAAGGAAGACGCAGGAGACAAAACAAAAAATGTAGCATTGCCTTCTGTGGAATCTTTAAGCTGGAGTTCAGGATATTCTGAAATGTAAGTTGAAGGATGTACAGCAAGACATCTACATCCTGCTTGCCAGATAGCAGGCCTCCTCATTTCATTAACTACATGAGAGTTTGCTTATGTTTCATGCAGACAGCAAGTATCTACATCCATCTCATCTGAGACTGACAGCAGCCGGCAGCAACGCAGTTCCGGTTTGCTTCCAAAATTGTCCGTGTCGGCCGAAGGAGAGCACGATGGGTCCAGTAGCTCACGGGTACCCCGGGAGGAGCAGGAAAAGTCTGCGTTTGTGAGCGATGAAACAGTGCAAGACGAACCTGAAGTAACCACTCCAGCAAGTACGATCAGCAGCTCCACACTATCAGGTAGCTCACAGTGGGTGTCTTGGCTGACGATACCCCAAACTGTTGCAGGCCACCTTCTTGTGACAGCAGCATTCATAGGTCTAGAAGCCATGCATTTTTGATCTGCTTTTAGAAACACCTGTCCCAGCAGAGATCTGGTTTGGGATCAGATCAGATCTAGCACTCAGTACTACACATTGTGTGTTTTTGGTTAAGCCTTCTCTATGGTGTACACCTTTCAGAATTGAGAGGATTTTCTTTGACTTGTGGAAGTCACTTCGGTCATTACAAATCTAGAAAGAGGTGTTGCAAACCATTCTCTATTTAATTAATTTTGAGCATTGTCTCCCTGCTCAAATACTTGTTGCATTTCAGTAGACTCTAGGGCCTTAGTTTCTTATCTACACATCTGCCAGTCTTCAGCTTATTTCTCTTTTGTACCTCAATGAGTTTTTTCAAGATACACCCTTCTGTTCCCAAGCCCTTGATTTCCCATGTTGTCCACATTTTCCTCCCCGTCCATCTTTTCTGTTCCTGGAGAAAAAAATTTCCTCAGGGTCATCCATCTCCTTCCCTTGTCTAAAACCTTGATGTTGATTGTGCTGTATCCCAAGTCTCACTTGCTGTCCCCTGGTCACAGGTCATGGTGTTGGCATTAACACAGCAGTTGCAATGATAACTCAGACTGTGTGATCCTCTTCTTACACTTAACCAGTTACACTTGAGAGTAATTTATTTTTTCTGTGGTCCATTAGCAAAAGGATATTCAGTTTTCCCTCAATGTCTTTATCCCTTTTTCTTTGTACAGTTGGCAGTTTCTCAGAACACTTAGACCAAATAAATGGAAGAAGTGAGAGTGTGGACAGTACAGATAACTCCTCAAAGCCAGCTGGTGAAATTGCATCTCACATGGCTCGACAGCGATTGGAAAGCACAGAGAAAAAGAAGATCTCTGGAAAAGTCACTAAGTCCCTTTCTGCAAGTGCTTTGTCCCTCATGATCCCAGGAGGTAGAGATAAATACTTTTTGTTGAAATGTTAATGATTATGAAGGCTTATGATGCAAATGCAAGATTCTGTATAGTCCAGAATTTATCTGTGTTACTCTTTTGTTTCTCTTTTTGTTCACTTGCATGACTAGTCAGTGCAATCTTGTCAACAAGTTGTGGTGCTCTCACTACAGCTGAGGGGCTTTTCTGACAGCAAAAATGCAACTTAATGGTGACTACCTTGTTTGACCTTGAGCATACATGTCAGGATGCGACTTCAGTCCTTGTCCATCTGACAGTGGCGTTGTAGGTCAAATTTTAACTAGCTCACAAAAACAGATGTTTGTTCAAGCAACACATGACTAGTTCTCTCTCATCCCCCATAAGAAAAGCTAATGAACAGGAGACCAGTGTCACAAAAATAGAAATAGCATGGAGCCTCCTACTTACACTACGCTGACTTAGATCAAGTGGTCAAAATTTGGAGACAGAAATAACGCTATAAGTGGACATATCACAGTAATATTGAGTATTTTCAAGGAAGGATTGGTACTTTGCTTTCTTGTTTTTCGTAACTGAAGTCCATACTGCTGCAGTTGTATTCATGTTCGCACAAGCATGAGCGCAAAGTGCATTCTAAACTGTAAAATAAAACTCAGTTGGAATTGGTATTGTTGCAAGAAACTCTTGTGGTCTTTACATGATGTAGCAGAATGTAGCAATGAAGCCTTGCTACAAACATTGAGTTAATGCCATAAGTACCCAGTAGATACTGTGGTTTAATTGCAGGAGTCTTTACCTGTTTTTATTTATAACTGAAACCAAGAAAACAGCTGGCAGTTTGTTATGCATTGCTGGATTACTTGGAGAACGATTTTGAGCGTACCCATAATAACATTTGCTATCCTACTCTGATTTTCTTTTCATCATTGGTTGCTAGTAAAAGGCTGAGAATTGTTCTTGCAAAGTTAGCAATGAGTGTATTTCCTGTGCAAAATGAATAAGCAATCTAATGTTAATTTGTTAGATGTAAACAATACACTCCAGGGAAAAGAACTAAGTTCTAATATCTTGTTGAACTTCTCATTCACTAATATGCACACCAGGTGAGAAGGAAGAGGAGAGGTTATTGAGACAAAGACAATGATGTATTTTAATACAAAGATATCATTGAACTAAACAAAATGTGTGTGGTGTGTACTCAGAGGGTAACATGCAGATTTTTTTTTCCCAGATGTGTTTGGTGTTTCTCCTTTGGGAAGTCCTATGTCTCCTCATTCTCTATCATCCGACCTTTCATCTTCCCGAGATTCATCTCCCAGCCGTGACTCGTCAATTGCTGCTGCAAGTCCTCACCAGCCAATTGTAATTCACAGTTCAGGAAAGAAGTATGGATTTACCATCCGAGCAATCAGGGTTTACGTGGGGGACAGCGACATCTACACTGTGCACCACATTGTTTGGGTAAGATAATACGTATTTTCTTGTTGATACATGGCCACAGAATGCTGTCATGATCATTTGCTTTTTTGTGCCTGTGGTATCTCTTTGTTTGCAATTACTGTGTAGATTACCATGATATGCCAAGCAGTTTTTCTCAGAATGAAATTCTTCCTGTACACAAGAGCAGTGTGGGGAAGACAGCAAGCCATCTTTGACAGAAGCATTATCTGCATGTGATGTTGAACTTCTGCAACTTCTCTTTAACTTTTGTCAGTTTTGAAAAATAGTGTCTTGGGTTCAGAGTACTGTGTTGTAGAAAACGAAAGGGCTGCACGCCCTTTTTGATTTGGATTAGGATCTGCAAATGTAGGAGGCTGTAAAGAGAAATAGTTGAAAAATAGGTGGGGTTCATTAAACTGCATCAATTAAGGGATTCATGAAAGTCAGCAGTATTTTACTAGACACAAGTAAGCTGATCTCAAGCCCTGATTTTCTGTTGTGTAGAAATGTGCAGATTGTGTGGAATTGTGAACACTTTTAAGATCTGTACAGCACAGGAAAAAGATTGACTGTCTTGAATAAATCATGTGTTTTTCATCCTCTCTACATTACACAGTGAGAGAGAGGCTAAAGCACTTCTTTGGTTGTCAGCCTCTTTAACTGTAAAATAATTATATATTTATGTACATTTATATGCATTTATTTTATAATTTATGTTGATAACAAATTATGATTTTATATATTGTATAAATTACACATACATACACATACATATAAGTAGTGTGTATATAAATTATTTCAACTACCCTAAAAAAAACTATAACAAATTTATCAAAAGATAAGTTTTAAGTTTTAAAGATAAGTTAGTTTTATATACTGCTTAGTTTAAAATATGTGTTGTAGATTTTGAAGTAGCAGTGCTGATGTAGTGTATTAGTATATTTTATTCATATTGTTTACCCCTTAGACCTGTTAATCCATCAAGAACATTAAATCTGGAGAACAGAGTATCTTTGGTGGATAATGGAATAAATTTTAAAAAGCAACCAGCAGTATTTCAGTGAGCTTTGAAACCATTCCAGGCCCCACCTAAATGCGAAGTTTGATTAAGTAGGGGATGGTGAAAGAGCTGAATCTATTTTTCTTCTTTTCTTCCTTTATATCACTTCGTTTCTGTAAGTTTCTTCATTGCCAACTGGTTTGGAGTTCATTTTGTGTCTCTTCTCTTCCTCTCTCTTTTTCAGAATGTGGAAGAAGGAGGTGCAGCTTACCAAGCAGGTTTAAAAGCTGGAGACCTGATTACTCATATCAATGGAGAGCCAGTTCATGGTCTTGTTCATACAGAAGTCATTGAATTGTTGTTAAAGGTAACTTTTGGACAGCTGGGATACTGAAATGATTGCTGTTTTCACCAACGATGGTGGGGTTGTGTTTGTTTTCACGAGATTAGTTACTAGATTTTATTGTTCTTAGAAGTACAAACTCTTAAGCTGCTATTGCCACAGACCTGGAGAAGGACCACTGACTTCCATGTATTGTGCCATGATTTTAGTTTCTCTGCACTGGCACTGATGCAGAGACAGCTGAAGTAAATTCGAGACAATGACACAGAGAGATGTCTCTGTCTCTCAAAAAATTGACCTTTTCAAGCATCATGTTCTCTAATGCCTACATCTTCATCAGATAATTCAGGATTTTGACAATGATGATATTTCTCATTTTTCTTCTTTAAAAGTGAAATCAGTGAGGAAAAGTACAAACAAAGAATATGAAATATTTCTTTGCCTGCTACACAGGAGAGGTTGCCTTTCATATTAGGGCCCAAAAGGTTTTTGTCTCATGTATAGCCAGGCATGTCTGACAGAGCTGCTTCAATTAATGAAATTCTCATCCTGCAGCTGGACTTCCATGAATAATCTGTAACATTTTTCTCTTGCAGAGTTTTCTGAAGTCTGTCATATTAGAAAATCACTGTTTTTCCATCAAACAAACAAACAAACAAATATACCAACTTTTATTTTCCTGTGGCTCATCATATCTCATTTTTCGTGTAATCTTTTCAGTGTAAGCTAATGTAGGTCAGAATTGCTTTAGACAGCTGTTTATTTGCTTCCTAAATTATTAACAATTTATGGTGTGACATGCAGAGCTCTGCTTGTCAAAGTGAGTAGTCAGTAGTAAAGGAAGTTAAAAAAAAAAGCACTGGAAAGCAGAGACATGATGGGAAAATATAAAAAGCTAAAGAAAGATGCAAAATACACCTTTTCTTTAGTCTTTATTTTGTTTTTCTGAAATCAGGAGGAAATGTTTTCCAATTTTGCAAGAAAAATGTAAGAGAAAATTCTGTGACTTAAGGCAGTCACCCGTGCACTCATTTTCTAGGTCAGATACAGAAAAGGAAACATGACAACCCTGCTCATTACTTACAAGATTAAACTCAAAACAAGAGATTATTGTTTATCCATAACTTAATTTGTTGGGCTGTACCATAAATTAATTTGGGCTATTGCAATTTCTTCGAAAGGAAGTTCACTGCAGGAGTATGTAACGCTGAGCAGGAGGTACAGATTTTTAAACATAAAATCAGCAGGAAATACCTATATTTTTTGGGTCATCTCTTTGTGAAATGGGTGCTAAAAAGCTTATGTTGATTATACTTGTCAACCCTTTTGAACAAGATAAAAATGTGTTTTGGGACTGGCAATGAAGATTTCATTTTTCTACTCTTTTTCATCATTGTAACAATACATCTTGAGATGTGAATGGACCACTGTGCACTGACACCGTACAGTTCTTTTTGGGAAAATCAGGTGTTTCTGTAGAAGTTTCTGTCTTGAAATTTGCAGTCTTGTTTTATCCTTGGTGTCCTCCTGTCTTGCTACAATTATTGGAATTACTCCTTGTCTTGGAGCTTGAATGAAGTTAGAAAATACAGAAGACTTTGAGGACTTCCCAGTCCTCGTTTACTAACTGTGCCTGGCAATGTCTGCATAGAGCTCCCTACAGAAACACCTCCTATTCTGGAGTTCCATCCCATTGCATTTGCATGTATGGTGTAGATTCAGTTCAAGGCAAAGTCATCTTGTACTACTGGTAGTACTCACACTTAAAGCATTTTCCTCCATTTTGGCAGAGTGGCAACAAAGTCTCAGTAATGACAACTCCTTTTGAAAACACTTCCATCAAGACAGGACCTGCCAGGAGGAACAGCTACAGGAGCCGAATGGTGAGGCGCAGTAAGAAGACCAAGAAGAAGGAGAGTTTAGAGAGGTGAGTAATCCTCTTCTTTCACAGTAAGGGCATTCCTTTGTTCATGTGTGTGTGTCTGTACATAACAGTAAATTTAAAATACAAAGTTAATACAGTTTTCTCTCATCTTCTGTATTTCTGCCTGTTTTTCTGAGATTCTGTGGCCTTCCAAATCTTGTTTTGCCTAAACTAGATCTGCTCAAATAACCTCTAAAAATAGTGAATAACTGAGGTTGCATCTTAATTTGGCTTAACCATATAATTTTACACTTGTTTAATTAAACTTCCTAGTGCTAATGCTTATGAGTGTTTTTAATTTTTACATTCATGTGTATTTTATGAATATGTTTCTAGTACTTTATAGATATTTCTTCAGTTTTGATAGGTTGCTAAGTTAAGAAAATATTTATACTCATAAGGCGGTAATTGTTCTTCTGAAATATAGTGAGTAAATTTTAGTGTGAATAAAATAGTTGCAGTGTCTTTCCCACCTGTTAACGAATCAGGATATTTTCCAAATTTCACAGTCTGCAGTGTCATTTTCTTTCATGTAAAGATAGATTTACTATTCTCATAGTGTCAGCCTGCAAGAGTTTTGCCTGTGGTGATAGTATCTTCTCTGCACCTTAACTTATGATTAATGCTGTGTTTTTCTCACACAAGGAGAAGATCTCTCTTTAAAAAGCTGGCAAAGCAACCCTCACCCCTTCTTCACACAAGCAGAAGTTTTTCCTGCCTGAACCGATCACTTTCATCAGGGGAGAGCTTGCCTGGGTCTCCAACCCACAGCTTATCTCCTAGATCTCCTACCCCCAGCTACCGTTCCACTCCTGATTTTCCATCAGGTGAGTGTGAAGCAGTGGGCAGCAGAGGAGAAGGACTGGAAGGGTATTGTACATTTTGTGAACCCCCACAGATCTGATGTACTTTCCTAAGAGCAGTCAGCTCTGACAAGCATAATCACAGAACAACTGTTTTCTGTCTGGAAAAGGGAAACAGATCCCTGTTGCAAAACAAAAAGTGTTCTCATGATACAGAAGCACCTAAAAAAAGGCAGTTCTCTCTTAAGTTTATCCCAGTGTTTAAATCTCAGTCCAGTGACTGAGAGTTGAGTAATAAACAGTCCCAATTTGCAGCAAAAGAGAGAATTTTGCCTGAGAGGCTACATGATAAGAGAGTGAAACTAAGGTAAAAGTTGCTACATAATGGAACTAAGATGGCAGTCATGAATGCAGATTTATTGCTGGAAAGATTAGCCAAGTCCTGAAATGTGCATCTCTCTGTCTCCTGAAAGCCTGCCTCTTTTTCCCCTCTTTTACTTCTATCACATTTGTAGTGTGCACTAGAGTTGACTGCTATTGTACAATCCCTTGGCAAAGGTAAATTATCTGGAAAGCCTTGATCACTGCTTTGAAGTGTCAGAAAGCATTAGTTATTCTATTTAAGTAGAAGCAAGAGATAACTTAAAGGGGATGACAGAAGAAAAGGAGGAAGGGAGAAACAGCAAATGTAATTGGAATGATGCAGATTTTGCAGGCTAAAACTTTTTGCGCTTATAACCTTCCAGATTCTGGAACATTGTGGTGGGAGACAGCATAGGGCTTTTGTTCTGTTTGTCACTGAACATTTAGACAAGATTGGAAAAGTCTTGCTAATCTTAATGTTTGTTTGCTTGGTTTTTTTTGTTCTTTCTGTAGGTACTAACTCTTCCCAGAGTAGCTCCCCTAGTTCCAGTGCTCCCAATTCTCCAGCTGGTTCAGGACACATAAGACCCAGCACTCTTCATGGCTTAGGTCCAAAGCTTGGTGGGCAGAGATACAGATCAGGAAGGCGCAAATCAGCCGGCAGCATTCCCCTTTCTCCTCTCGCGCGGACACCTTCTCCCACACCCCAGCCAACATCTCCTCAGCGGTCTCCGTCACCACTGCTGGGACATTCAATTGGAAATACAAAAATTGCTCAGTCTTTCCCTAGCAAAATGCACTCGCCTCCAACTATTGTGAGGCACATTGTCAGGCCAAAGAGTGCAGAGCCACCGAGATCTCCACTGTTAAAGAGAGTCCAGTCTGAAGAGAAACTTGCACCCTCTTACGGCAGTGATAAGAAACACTTATGTTCACGAAAACACAGTCTGGAAGTGACCCAGGAAGAAGTGAACAGAGAATTGTCTCAAAGAGAAGTGACTCTTCAGAGCTTGGAGGAGAATGTGTGTGATGTGCCATCGCTCACACGAGTCAGGCCTGCAGAGCAGGGCTGCTTGAAACGACCCATCTCCCGGAAACTGGGTAGGCAAGAATCCATTGATGAGTTAGACAGAGAGAAGCTGAAGGTCAAGGTAGTCATGAAAAAGCAAGATTTTGCTGAAAAGGCAAATGCTGCTATACATGAAGTTAGCAGTGAACCAGAAAATCCCAATACCTTAAGGCTGGAAGAAAGAGACAAAAAAGCATTCCAGAAGGTATTAGAAAGATCAAACCAGTTTGAAACGAAAATTGTTACTGTGGAAACCCAGTCAGCTGGTGGCATACTCAAAGACACTCTTCAAAAGAATGCAAACTTGAGATCAAATGATGGTGTTGCTTTAGATGCACAGATGTTGTGTCATGGGCCTCCCCCTAATGAACTAAGTCATATTTCTTACGACTTGAAAAGAATTTCCCCTTCATGTACCCTGCAAGATGTGCTACCTCAGTCCTCTGACAAGATGCTAAATGGAAAGGGAGAAAACACAGATAAAATTATACCATCAAAAGAATTTGTCAAATTTGAAAGATTAGATGGTAAACTTGCAAATATTGATTATCTCAGAAAGAAAATGTCTGTTGAAGAAAAAGATGACAGTGTCTGTCCAGTGCTAAAACCTAAGATGACATCTAATGTTCATGAATGCCTCCAACTCAGTACAGGCAGACCTGTAAACATACAGCAGGACTCCACTGCAGCTGCAGAGGGTAGAGCATTTATTGGCAGTGCACATGCCACTCAGATTAACTCAGTTTCTTTTGTTCCTCTCAAGACTTTGAGTGGCCGGGCAGACATAAGCATGGAGAAATCAGCCCTTACTTCCACTGAAGCTCCTGTCAGGAAAAGTCCATCAGAATATAAACTTGATGGGAGGTCTGTTTCCTGTCTGAAGCCAATAGAAGGCACCCTAGACATTGCATTACTTTCTGGGCCACAGGCTTCGAAGACTGAACTGCCTTTGTGTGTGCTGCCAGAAGGACAGAGCACCAGCAGTGATGGGGGGTCTTCTAAACCCCCAGTGCCACAAGGGAGTGGTGGGAAGGCAGAAATGGTCTCTCAAAAAGAGAAGTTGTTAAACTACCCAAAATGTGGCAAAGTCAACGTAGCAGAGCCTCAGGTTCTACAAGTAGGCAAGAATTCTCCAAATCCACCACCGCTCATCCCTGTGGCTACAGAAGCAGTGACAGAGAAAAAGGTTTCTGGTCCAGCCACTAAAGGCAGTATTTCTGTTGTTGAAGCTGTTCAGAAGAAAGAGACCTCCCCTTCAAAACAAAAGGACCATTTACTGGAGGTAAAGTCTTGTGTTACTCAAAGTCAGAGTATTAAAACTACTCAAACATATTCCAAACCTTCTGCTGGCCAAAGCACTCCTGAAAAACCTGTAGGAAAAGAGAAACAAATACAGAAAGAGTTGCCTGTCACCCAGCCAGTAGCCCAGAGAGGTTGTGAGCCTATCCCTGCAAAGGTGGAAGTGATCAGGGAGTCATCTCTGAAGGTTTCTGTCTCAGACGTCCTGATAACTGCCTGCCCCAAGAACAATGAAAAAAACTGTGCTGATTTTGCCATTCCACCTGAGATGCAAGGAAGAATGCAGTCAGCTGGCCCCAAGGCACAACCTAAGGATGGCAAAGAATCCCTGAAACAGCTAGGCAAAGATGACAGCAATGTTTCTAAAAGTTCTGTGGAAAGGGACATAACCAAACAGAAAGCTGAGTCTAAGAAAGTTATCACAGAGGCAAAGAGTGAGGCTCTTCCATCCAAATGGCCTGTGCAACCCTCAAGAGATTGTGATCATAAAATTGAGAAGTCTGCACCAGTTTCCTCTGTGCAGAAGGACACTGCTAAAGATATGGGAAAGAAAGATCAGAAATCACTCACCGATACAAGGCTTCAGACTAGTGAGAAAGAGCAGCCCACCCAAGTTCCTCGCCAGCAGCTTAACACTGCAGGCTCCCCTGCTGTGAAAGAGGCAGTGAGCAGACACAGCACTATAGAAATTCATGCAGGGATTCAAGAACATGTGAAGCCTGCTGTTGCCTCTGTGGAAAGCAGCAGTACTAAGCCCAGGCCAGCCTCTGATACAAGTTCCTCCAAGTCTAAGTCCTTGGATAAACAGACATTATCACAAAAAACATGTGCTCCAACTGTAAAAGAAAAAGAAATTGTTACTCCATTGTCTACCAGCTCCCGGAAGGATGGAAAACATGCCAGTAGAAATGTCCTGGATCACCTTTCTCCTGTTCCAGGCTCTTCAAGAAGAATGAACAATGAACATGTGCCAGCTGAAAGGCCTGTGGGTTTGGACCATGGCTCAGTCACCACCTTCCAAATGAGCGGCACAGCCCCTGACACCAAACCCAAATCAGCTGTGGGGCCACTACCAGCAGGCCCAGAGAGTTCTAAGCAGATGCAGAGGCAAGATGCAGCAGGCTCGGGGGAATCTGCTGATCAAAAGCTTCGCTTCAGTGAAAAACAAACCACTGCTCCCAAGTTTTCCACTGTGAAAGACTGTCTCCCGCTGAACAAAGAGGCAGACAGAAGTCCTAGTAGTGAGGTGATCACTGCAGACAAAAGACCCGAAGGAAAAATATGCACTGACGCACTTTACGTTCAGCTCGACAGTGGGAAAGTGGAGCCTACCCTTTGTCTCACAACCTGTGATGTCAGAGGGAAAGGAGCAGAAAAAGCGACGGCAAATAGCAAAGTCTCTCAAGATACAAAAGGGAAGGGACAAGTTAATCAGAAACAGCCAGAGGATGCAAACAAGCAGACTGCAATAAAACATCTGCCGGCTGCCAGTGGGCAAAGTTCTTATCGTGTGGCTGCAGCACCAGGAAAGCCGCTGACTTGTTCATCCAATTTCTCTGAATGTAGACAGGAAGCATTGGTTTTATCTTCAGCCAAAAGTGATGCATCTTCAGCAAAGGTTAAGCCAGGCTCATCAGAGCTTCCTGCAACTTGCAAGGAACTAAACAAGAAAAGCAGCTCTTCCACAGGGAGCAGTAAGGCAGAAATGACTAAGAGTGTTTCACTGATGGCCTTGCACAGTGCCGCTGTTGTAGCAGAAGCCCACCACCCTGCTTCAAACCTTGGGGGGAAACCTGGAAATCAAGAAAAGCCTCTTTTCATTAACACTGTGGATGTAAAGGGAAAAGATGCTGTTCTGACTCAGCAGTCTGCTTCAAGAAAACAGAATGTAGGTAAGGATTTATCCAGGTCAGCAGCCACACCTGACCGCCCTAACGCACTTTCAGATGACAAGGACTCAGCTCGGCAGCGTCGAGGAAAGGAAGTTTCGCGGAGCGGTGCTCACAAGAAAACCTGTTAACTCTTGAGACCTGGCAAGTGTGAGTTCAACACTAGCTGAAACAATTTCAATATGTTGTACTGCCTTTAAACCAGCACTGTGTCGTGTCTTTGTGCAGCAAAGCTTTCTTGTCACTGAAGAAACAATACAAGGGGATATGTAAAGAGAGGACTTTTTTTTCAAAATGCCTTTCCAATTGTAACCGGTAAAACTGTTACCACATAGTATTTGTACAAAAATACCTTTACAGCCTAGAGCTGTTGAAACTACTTCTTCTGTAAATAGTTAGCAATGTGTTTGGGGTTTGAATGTAGCATATATACTTTGCTGCTGGTTGCGTTGTTTACTCTTTCCCTTTTTAAGATAGTTGCTTTGCCACGTATTTGCCATACTCGAATATGAAACCAAATTACTAAAATTAAGACCTGGCATGGCCATGCACAAGCACTGGTCTGACTGGGAAAGAAAAAAAAGCAGGCCACATTTCTACTTACTAAAAATCCTAGATAGAGGCTAAAAAAATACTAGTACAGAATAATACAGTTACCTATTGTGAGTTTTTACATGTATTTTTAATAATCTGATTTTGATAGTACTGTACTTGGCTGACTGCTTCACCAGATCTAACACAAGAAATAACTTCATCTCCCTGCTGCACAAAGTCTGACTAGAGTAGATGTCCTTAAAACTGTGGGAAGACCACTTAATTATCAGGGCATCCCAGCAAGAGTTGTGTTCTCTGGTGAAATGATGGTTCTTGTCTTGTCTCTTGGGAGTGTGTTGTGTGACTTTCACCTCAGACAAGGCTGAAATTCTGAAGCACATGCCATGTGCTTAGTTTTTGCTGCAATCCTCTCGAGTTCCTTGAGCTTTTTTAAATTCAGGCCCTTACAGTGTGAGGCACAAGTATAAGCACATGACTGGTAGTTCATCCCTGTTCATCCCTGTTCTTAATACATTTACAGAAGACATATTATGGCCTATAGGTCTGTTTAATTAGTTTCATACAGCTGGTGGCTGTTTTCTATTTTCTGACAAGTAAGGTAAAAAGGAAAAATACACTTCGGTATCATATCTTCAAAAAAGTTCAGGCTATCTCTCACATTTTAATACATAGCTGGGGCCTTATGTTGTAGACATAACTTGCTGTTTTTAGCAAGTAATCCTTGAGTTTCGTATTCATTTGAAATGCATTGAGTAGCTCCATACATTTCATAACATAATCTTTTTATTTGTATGCAAAAATAATTCAATACTGTAATTATAAAAGAAGCATTTTTTAACAAAGGAACTTGTTGGAGCTATTTGGTGCTAGAATGTTACTGTCTTTTTACTTTTGCTAAGCCTTATTTAAATTTTGTATACAGTGGAACATGTAGACTTTGATCATTTTTGTGTGGAGTATTTAGCTTGTTTTGAGGGATGAAAGGTAAAATTTGAAACATGTACAGAAGCACTATGAAACACCCTTGCAGGCGCATGGGTTTTAATAATTGGGGATCAATAGAATGGTCGTTTTGCTTATTTCTGTTTTCTGTAACCAGAGTAGAGCTAGGCCCCTACCTTTTTCACCAATGCTTATGGTTTGTCTTTCTGTCTCAAAAGCTAGAATTTTTGGCGTAAAAGCACAGTGAAATCTTGACTTGGAGACTTGTGTGACAACAGACAGTGTGCAGAATTCATTTCCCTCTGCTGAAAACTTTATTATACTGATTTGTTGAGTTGGGTTACAGCAAACCTGTAAGGAAAATCCAATACCACAAAGAACTCCTGATTTTTCATGTGGCACTAGAACATTCATACTGCCTTTGTTGCATTCAGAAAGGAGCTAGTAAGCAGTGGATAATAATTTTTGAGAAGTCTTAAAAATAGAATGGTCTCGACATTTACAGTTCATCTGTGCTTTGGCAGTTAATACAAATGAATGCTAATGCACTTCAAAATAACATTTCTGTCTGGGAGATACTTCCTAGTTTACAGTCTCTGCAGTTTTTCAACTATCCCATTGTTTCTTTTAAAACACATCTAGCTTTTGTTTACAGTATACCTTTATGAATATTTTGTATTATCACTTCTGACAAATAAGTTCTTTGCATTTTGGAAGTGTAACAGTGCATAAGCTTGTGTTTATGTAGTAACTGTTTGTTGGTGTTTACCTTATAAGTGAGCTGTTAGAGATCCTCCTGCCTGTGTTCTTCTTGGTCAGTCTTAATGTGATTATAGATCTGATGTGTTCTTTTGTAGACTTCTGCAGTAGATTTCTCAGCTTACAAAAAGAAATTTAAAAAGTTTAAAAAAAATTGTTAGGGTCTGTGCAATAAAGTGTTTGCAGTCTTATTTTCTCTGAGAAACTCCTTATGGATGTTATAATTGTTATATATTGAACACAATTATTTATACTTATGCAGTTGCATAACATTGAAATAAAAATTCAGCATGAAACTGTTGCGTTAGCATTTTTTCTTAAACTGCTCTCAGTGCTGTATTGTAAGGTACGTCTCTGCTGTACTCACAGGCTGGCAGTTCTGGTGTTTTTTGGGGCCAGCTCAGTGCACCCTTTAAGGCATGTGCTGGTGGAGAGTTTTGCATGAGGAAATGCAGTTTGGTCTGGGGACAGAGGAGGTGTGCATGGCTGAGTATCTCGTCTCAGGCTATGTCTGGATCCTCTGCTCTGCTGTTGGATAGATAATGGGATGTGGTGGTGGATGACATAGCCTGAATGCTGGCTTCTATGGGCAGTAGTCTGTAATATGACTGCTAAAGAATTAAATTCTTTAATTTAAATTCTTTCTGCAAAACACTTATCATCATTCACTACTATAGGAGCAGCATATATTAAAGTACGCACCTCTTTACTTTTCTGCTCTGCAGAGCTGCCCAGCAGTTGGGAATTTGTGTTCACATTTTGTTATTGCATTGTTTTCTCTGTGTTTTTCCTCTGTACAGAATTAAGTGCAGCAGTGTTACAGCATCACTTTTGCTGCTTTTCTCTCTGTTTGAAACATACAGGTGTGGGGAAGCTGCAATTCACCCCCAGCTTTTCAAGTTTGTTGCAGCCCACCAGAAGGCAAATCCAGTGTGCTGACAGGGCGTGATGGGTTGAGGAGAGAAGAGCAGGATCCAGCAGCTGAGGGAAATTACAAGAGTTGAGGGTTGAGTGTCTCATGCCTTTGCTGGCTGTGCTGTCCCTGGCTGTGCACAGCACTGCTGTCTCGGCCTGGGGAGGCAGAGAAACCTGCATGCCCAGAGTGAGCCCCCAGAGTGTTGTGGGCCAGAGGAAAGGGCTGGTGTTTGTTATATGGAGTTTGTGTTAAGGGGGAGGTTGGGAGAGATGAGTTACCAGTGTTATTTCTGGCATGGCCTGTCACCTCCACTTTTTCACCTTACGTGGGATGGGAATGGTAGGTGATCTGAAGGGAATGTGAGCTCCCTTCTTCAGCACTGAACTCTGTTTGCTAAATCCCCTTAGACCCCTTACTGTAGTCTTACATACCCTGCAAGACTTCACAGGGGCATCCAGCTTGATTTGGATCAAAACTGAGAGGGCAGATCAGAAGGAAAAGATCATAGGACAGGAAGATACTGGAGGGTGTGTGGATGCACGTCCCACTCTATGCCTTGAGGTAGCAACAGTTTTTTTTTTCCATTGACTCTATCTGTAGTATAGTATTTGTTTAGAACTGACCAGATCAATCTTCCGGGTACCTGCCAAGGATGCATTTGAATGAACTGAGTGTAGGAATCACAGAATGGTTTGGGCTGGAAGGGACCTTAAGGTTCCAACCACCATGGGTAGGAAGCGATAGTAAAGGTTATGGTTGTTCAAGAGGCAAAATTTGGAAGCATCAGGAGGAACTGAGAACACTGCAGAGTAAGAAGACAGTAATGGTATAGTTGTATTCTAGTACACATTAAGCTCTAAGAAATGCAGATCTGAAGGGGAAGAGGATGTCCAAGGGATTTGGTAGGGAGAGATGTCTTCTGCCACTGTGGGAGAAGAATTTCCATTGTTTTTGCCTGATATGGGAAGTATAGTATAGCTTGTTTGGGTCACCTTTTCCTTCTCCAGGTACAGACAAGACCGGTGAACAAGAGAGAGAGCTCTTAAGAGATGTTCCATTGACATCAGGATGTGTTTTTCTGAAGTCAATACATGTAGAAATTGGCCCACTCAGCCATCTTGTTTAGAGTAAAATACCCCTTCAGAAGTTGACTTGTATCTTACTGAGAGACCTTGCTTAAGCATTCAAGAAAAGCAGAACTTGGCTCTGAGTTTTGGTTTGTCCTGGTGAAATAAAGCTAAATGCTTACCAGCCTGTGAAATAATGAAGATGTACTCAAGTTCCTCCTCTTTGTAAATACTGATTAATTCTGTGTTGTGGTGTTGAATTATACTGTGACTTTCAGGGATGTGTAGTCTTCAGGGAGCTAGGGTGGTGGGGAGCTAAATCTTGTTAGGCACCATTCACCTCACAGTTTTCTTGTTCTCTCTGTGTGCTGGCTTCATAGCCATATTTGAAAAAAACGAGACTTAAAAGGCATGACTGGAAGCCAAAAGAGTGCATCACATCAGAGCTTGACTAGGTACACAATTCTATAAGAAGAAATCTTTCCATCTATATCCGTACTAAGTAATCCCAGAAGACTAAAACTTTGAATTTAATGAAGTCTTAATACATAATCTGGATATTTTAGTGTATTACATCCAGAGATAAATTTTCCTTCAGAATAGTCAGTCCCTGTATTTAGTGTTTGTGTATCCTGAAATATACAGCATATGCTGTTCAGCATTGTTTGCACAGTGTCTTATGAATGGCACTTTTGGAGGCAAATGGAGCAGAGTTGATACTGTAAAGAAAAGAGTAAAATTAGAACACCTGAAGATACAGTCATCTAAAGTTGGGGAGGGGGCGAGGGATAGATTGCAAGAAAGCCTTAATACTCTGTGTGCAAATATATGTGGCACAGGAAAAATGCTTTGCCTTCTCAAACATCTGAGTTTTAACTGAAGTCTACACCCGAGTCTGCACAGACACACGGGATGGCATTTCGGAAACTGGTGGTGGTTAAATCCTGTGGTGTTCTCTCCAAACAAAAGGGTGTTTCAGAGTACCTGCATGCCCAGCATGCACTTTTCTCTCCCTCCAGTCACTACTGTTGGTGGATCTCCCACAATTACTGCCTGATACTTGCAGCAATTTTTTTTTTGGTCCCCTTGGAGTGTTGTGCTCCCTTTTGATGTCTATTTGTCTAACACCTTCCTGAAACCACCATTTCAGGAGGGAAACAACGGAAGAAGCAAGTCTTTCTTGGGTGGAACACACACTGGCATTCATGCTGGATTTTTAAGATATTGGAGGTTGCTCATTTAACCAGTTGGATTTGCAGAGTGAGAGGAAAATGCACCTTGAACCTTGGGCTGGGTTCAGGAATGTCCCTGCCTTGTTCCCAAGGTCGAGTCAGGGTGTGCTCAGCTCGGGCAGCGTGGTTTGCTCTCTCCTGTAGCTGAGCACTTGCAGGCAGCCCAAGCAGCCTCAGTGTTGGGCAGCTGGAGCTCAGCATCTGCCCATTGCATCAGCAGGAGTCTTCAGCAGCCACACCAACAGGGAACATGCACCAGCAATATGGAGAGGCAACACTTCAGTGTGCCAAATCTGGGAGGGTTTGTGTGCAAATGGAGAAGGAATAGTAAACACCTCTCCAATGTGTGCCCTCAGGCAGCACACGGCTAGGGAGGCAGGGGGAGGAGAAGCTGGGGGTAGTGCAGTGATGCCTCTGATGTAAAGGCATCTGAAAGCTGCAGAAATACATGTTGCATGAGTCTGATCTGCTAACAGATGGCAAAAGGGGCTTTTCAAATGAGAGGTATTTCTTACTGGAGAAGATCAATCAGGGCATCTTGTCAGCAGTATCATCAGAAGTGAGTAAAACCTTCCCAGTCCAGCAGGGATCCTTGAAATTGTAGCTGGTCAGCAAGTCAGAGAGGAGAACGTTGAGGAAATGCCTTCCTGGATGTGGAGTCCGGCATGGGAAGTGTTTAGAGTTGGCCTTCCACATCTCAGAGGGGAACCGCAGCTCCACCCTAACACATCAGGGAGTGGTACTGGGCAGGCCTCCCCATGGTGCCTGCTCCAGGAGACAGGAAGGTCATACCACCTGGAAGGTTGTGTCTATCCATCAGGGTAAGCCTGTTATTAAAGTGCTAAGTAAACATAAGCGATTTTATGGTGATACAGGGCAGACAAGTAGGCCTGACAAGCTCCCGACAAGATACTTGGTCCAATACACATGCTCTGCCTTGCTCTGGGTTTATTCACATGTGATGGCAGAGAAAACAATTTGGGTTTATATAAATAATAAGTTTTTATTCCTGCCTAGCTGTTGCACATCCAGTGGAAGCAGGGATCGTTGTCCCTGAATTCACTCCAGGGATGCACACCAGAAGCAACATGAAGTAGCTGCTGAGCCCAGGAGCACCTGTGGGATGAGGTTGTCCAGTGCACTGCCCCCTTTGCAGCCTCTGTTTTTCTCACCTGGGCTGTGGCTGAAAGGAACAGTCCACTCCAGGCTGGCAAAGGAATGGCTCATACCTGTCAGCATTGAGGGGTTTTGCCCTGTGCAAGCAAGCAAAGTATTGGACCTACAGATTAGACCCACAAATCTACAATTTCATGGTTAAAGATCATTCTGTCTTTACTTACTGTGGAGTTAGAAAAGAGCACAGGAGCAGGGCCTGTCCCAGGCTGAAAGATGGATAAACAGAATTTCAATGGCCAGGAATTCTCTAAGGATCAAAAGTATTTTAAAGAAACATTTTAAAAAATCAGAGGTGATACATGCTGTTTCTGCCAGTCCTGCAGGCATGTCTTATGTGACTGACTGTTATCTGTCTGTTCTTCACAGGTAGTTCTGTTTTGTTTTGTTTTGTTTTAGCAGAGTGGGGTTCACTAGTGCCAGCTCTTATAAAACATTGGTTTTCAAGGATATGTGATAGAGGGTGGAATTTGGTTGGGGGTTTTGGTTGGGTGGGGTTTTGTTTGGTTGGTTGGTTGAGGGTTGGCTGGGTTGTTTGGTTGTTTTTGTTTTTGGGTTTTTTTTTTCCTTTTTTTTGGGAGTGGTGGTGGTAAGGCTTTCTTTTTTTAGAGAGAAGGAACTTCGTATTTTGGCTGTTGGATTTTCCAAGTGCATTAGCCACAGTACTGATACAACAGGGCTACCATTGAGCTGAACTGGGATTTCTCTGTAAGTTACTCATTTTCAAGATTCAGGTCATAATTTATTTTTTCAATTCTAATTTTTTCATTATTTTTCTAAAAGTTTTAGATACAGGCAGAGAGGGTATTACAAAAGTTAAGAAAATCTATGTTACAAATAAAAACAGTGAGATGTCTTTCAGCTTAATACAGTTGCTGTAGATATTTTCCGTGTCCTCATCCTCAACTTACAGTTGCTGGTAATTTTGCTTGAAATAGTGAGCACCCCAAATGAAGATGGCACTACAGGATAAAACACCTGCGATTATTGAGGACAACTGCAATGATTCCTGATGTGTCCTTCCCACAGGAGAGTGAGATGGTGACCAGCTGAACCCAGCCAGCAATTTGGGATCAGAGGGCCTTGTTCCTTCAGGGTCTTCAATTTTATCCAGATGTTGCTTGTACCAGGTGATTAAATGAATCTTCAAATTGGTGCAGTCCAGAAGGTTGTAGTTTAAATTGATTATGTATGCAGTGGCCATCTAGAGGCAGTAGCTGGTCCCCTGGCACAACATGGATCCTGTTACGGGCACAGCTGAGACAGATACTCCTGAGATTTGGAAATGTGTCTGTGCTGAATGCAGTAAATTTGTTGTAGCTCAGATCAACATGCTGTAACTTCCTGAGGTTGTGAAATACTTGGTTACCTATTGCTGTCAGCTCACAGGATGATAATATTAGCACCTCTAAATTGGATAGCTGTTAGAACAGTTTGTCCTTTGGCATGATCCCCAGCTCAAAGTTATTTTGACTAAGGTCCAAGAACATGAGATTTTTCAAGCCTTGAAAGAGTTGCCGAATGGTAGAATTAATGTGGGATGAGGAAAGATTCAGCAGTTGCTAGAGGTGCAGATTTTGGAAGGGGCTCTGTGAAGTGTTGATAGGAAGAGGAGTGAAGGGTAAATCCAGCAGCTCTGAGCTAGCGCTGTGGTAAAGGAGCATGTCCTGGAGATGGAGGTGTGTGCTGTGGCTCAGATTCAGGTAATGAAGTCTGCTCAAAGCTCTCAGTGCTTTCCTACAGCAAGTCAGAACTTTCAGTGTGACTCTGACTTAAATGTAGATGTTGAAGCTTTGCCATTTTCTCCAAACAGCCCGAGCCTGGCTGCAGAACCTGTGAGTTACCCTTGCTGTGGAGGCAGTGAGGGAGTGGAAGGCAGCAGAGCTGGTGTTTCACAGGTGCTCAAAGCAGTTTGCATTGAGAACCATCTCCTCGAGCAAGCTCCTGCTCCTGATGCCAGGGGGCAGTGCATGGATGTGGGCTTGGGTTAGGTCCAGCTTTCTGGTTGAGCACTGAAATGTGTCAGCATTTAGATTTCTGAAGTGCCTAACTGTGGATAGAGATCCTTGACAGAGATACTACAGAGGCCTTGTGAAATACCTGAGCTTACGTAGGGCTCCTTTTCCACACTGTAAAATGTTCCCAGCCAACGGGTGTGGGCCGTGGAGTTCTGTATCCCCAGCAGGACTGCAGGGATGCCAACGCAGCCCACCAAGGCCAAACTGTAAAAATGGAACTGAAAAGATCCAGGTTCAGTGTATGTAATGTCATTGCCTTTAGGGATGGGAGTTACAGTGCTGGTCTTCTGCAGAGCTTGGACCTCTCCTGCTGTGGTTGCCTGTATGCTGTTCATTGGAAAATCAAGGCATTTGAGGTTTCCAGTGGGAAAGTTGGGAGGAAGCTGCAGTGAAGAGATGTGGTTGCTGCCCAAGATGAAGATACCTAAGCTGTCAAGATTTGTCACTGGAATGAAGAACATGTTATTCCTGTCTGTGTTAAGATGCTCCAGGGAACGTGGGCCAGCAAATGCTGTGTCAGACAGAAACATGAGCTGGTTTCTGGTCAGCATGACTGTCTTCAGCTGCCTGGTGCTGTGAAAGGCACCATCAAGCATCCAGCTGATCTGACACCTTGAGAAAACAACAGGAAACTGCATCAGTGGCCTGTCTCACAAGCTCTCCTGGTAATGTGATTACACAAACATATCTGTAAAAATCCATGACCTGTTGCCTTCACCTTCAGGGTACAGGTGTCTGTCTTTTTCAGTGATGCTTGCTTGGTACTTTTAAGTTCACATTTAATTGCAGGGTTCTTCTGAGAAGAAAAACCTGTCCTGAAATGATGAGTGCGAGGAGGCATTTGTGGGAGTCAGGAGACATGAGGTATTTAATGTCTAACTTAACAGGAAAAATTCTGTAAAAAAAGCCAGCCACTTCAAGGGTCAAACATGTCTTTCTCTAGTTTTTAGGGATCAATACTGAAAATTAATAAAAATCTGCTGCAGTGACTTTGCTGTCACTACTGTCTTAGAGGTGGTAATGTCTAGAACATGTGCAGTTCACCCACTGAACTGTAAATTGTTGTCCTTAGAAGAGAAGCTGAGATATTGCTCAAGTGGATCAATCTCTCCTTAGCAAAAAAATTCCCCAGCTGTTTGAAGGTACTGGTGGTGGTTTCCCTGTGAAGGCAGAAAGGTGCTGCTGTGGTGTGCTCCAGAAGTCTCTGTCTCTGACTTGGTCAGGGGTTCACAACTGTGATGAGCAGAAGTGAGGATGCTCCTTCCACACCTTGTTAAGTCCAAGTACAAAAGAGAATTCAGGTCAGAGAAGGTTGAATTCTGGAGGGAAGGGAGCACATTGAAGCTGAAATTGAGGATTTTTGTTGTGACAGGTAGTCACAAGAACTCTCAGTCCTAAACCTTCCCAGCTGTAGCTTTTATTTTCTGTAATCTGTGGAAAATGCACAGTGAAACTGAAAGAGTTATGTAGTGTGAATATAAATAGGAAAACATGGCAATTGGAAAATCCNCCCCATACTAACACAATCCACAAAATAACCCAAAGAGAATTTTGAATTATTTAAAATGCAGCAGCCAAAACCCAAGGAAGCCTCAGCACAGGCTTGCAGTGCACAGCCCTGGGGTTTTGGGGAGTGTGTTTTTAAAACGAATGCCTTGAATCTCTCTTGCATTAATTTGAAGTGTCTCATCTGCAGTACTTTCTTATCAAAGTTAGCACATATGAGGATTGCTTACTCTTCTGGATGAATTATTAATCCTTGAAAAGGGATCTCCACAAGGTAGTTTTAAATTGAGAATGTCATGAGTCTTGTAACAAAACTTACTCTAAGAGAAGTCTTAAGTAAACCTTACAGAGAGGAAGTAAAAAAAGAACAGGTCTGGAAAATGTTTCTAGAAGGAATGTGGCCAAATTAATTGGATGTGAATTCAGTTACACACTGCAGTCAGGAGACAGCAGGAATGTTTAGCTCAGACTAGACAAAGATCATGCCTGATATGCTAAGTCTTTAAAATGTCTACAGAGGCTTTTCAGTTTTAAGTGAAAATAAATCCAGCTATTACATAGAGAAGTCAGCTCTGGATACCAGGGAAGTTCACTGAGCCTGCTTGACCTGCCTTTGCCTGCTGATTACATGGAAGCCAAGCAGACCCAGGTTACTGCCATCCTGAAACAGCCTGCTCTGCTGATGAGCTGTGGGAATGCTCACAGCATTGCACTCATCCCAGCTGCAATGGGGAGCACAGGCACCAGTGCAGCACCTGTGCAGCACCAGCCTCCTCCACACCCACCTCCCCTCCCAAGCACACAGGAATGTCCAGTCCTGGGTGGTCCCAGGGCCAGCCCAGGAGGGGTTGGGGTACCCAGGGCTGTGTGGGAGCTGCAGCTCTGGCAATTCCCTGCCCTGTAACCTTGCAGATGTTGACCTTGTGAGGAAGTAAACACACGTATGGCACAGTTGGCCAACAGGAGCACTTTATGTGTGTTTGTGTTAGTGTAAGAGAGCAGGGGGGCAGCTGTGTGTCCAGAGAAGGATGCCCTGGGGCCTGTGAGGTGTAGGGCACAGTGCAGGTGTGTGCCCTGGGGTCCCTCGGGGTTTGCTGAGGTGCACGTGTGGGCCCTGGGGAGCAGCACAGGGTCTTTCTGTGGACACAGCTGTGAGTGTCTGAGGCTAAACCACATCTCTGCCTGTCTCTGGGTGAGAGGAGGCAGCCGGGCTGTGACTGCACTCCGTAGCCTCAGGAGAAGGGCGAGAGCAGTAGTGTTTGCTGCAAACCACAGTCTGGGTTTGGTGAATGTTTTCCTCCTTTCCTTTGACCACAAATCCATGACTGAAGGGTGCCAGGGAGCAGTGGGCCTCCACTGCTGCAGACAGTGCAGACAGGGGCAGAGGGATGTCAGCAGCAGTGCGGGAGGAAGTGGAGAGGGGCTGTCACTGCAAAATTCCCCATCCCCATTCCCTGGACAGCTCCCTCTGGCATGCTGGATCCCATCTGGAGTTCATTGCCAGGCAGACCCAGGGACAGCAGCAACTGGCAGGGATGAGCCAGTGCTGCCCATGGCTGAGCCCCCACATGGAGGGGCTTGGCATGGCCTGGGGGCAGAAAGCCAGCCCAGAGCCTGCTGTGATAACACTTGTGACAGCACAGGGCCTCGGGCCCAGCCTAGAAACACTGATGCAGGGTCGGTATCTACAAAAATGACAAAATACAGACCTAGAAAAGTCAGTGCTTTCAATGCTGGTAATCAAAGGGGAATCTGTGGAGCTAACTGCTGCCATGTGTAGTTTAGACAGATAAAAATAATTTAACTGTCACTGTAAATGAGAAGAGTGCCTGTGTTTTGCCATTCAAATAAAACAGTGAATAAATAAGCTCTCTCCATATGCTTCAGGGCGTGGAGTGGCTCTGGAAGTGAACAGAGGAGAAACTATCCCAAGGGGGATCCTGCTGTGCAGCTCTGAGTGCTCAGAGATTTGTAGATTTAATTCAATGAAGAATTTTCTACTAGCCCCAGGTGTGCATTTCATAGGGCTGCTTTTCCATTCTGCTTCTTCCCTGAATCAAAAACCTTAGGGTTTTTTTTTTTTTCTCTGTTGTCTCCCACTTGGGATAGAAAAAAAATAGATAAAAGAGAAAAAGAGAAGAAGAGCAAAGATAAAAGAAAGTATTAAGAAAAAAGAAAAGCTTATTGGGTCAGTCTTTTCTCCTGCCCCTGGAAAACCCTGGTGCTTTCTTACTATTCTCACGTAGTATTGCACACCAACCAAACAGCAAATTGAGATATTATTATGCGTCCACTGTGTGCAAATTCCTGTGTGAAGAGCACAGCACAAGGGGTGAAGTCCTTCTATTTCTCCTCTATCTCTCATACCTGTTAAACACTCCTGGGAAACTTTACCGTCCTTCAGGCTCTCTGTGGGATGAAACACAAAGCCGGTTTGATGGGCTCCCAAAGTCGCCATCAGTGGTGGGAGAGGGTGTGAGGGTGCTCAGATGCACAGGGGTGAGGAGGAGGAGGGACAGTGGCTGATGTCCCTAAGCATATACCTGTAAGACACCTCTCTTACTCCTCTGATAAAGGCCCTCAGCTTCCCCTCAGATAACTCCCGTGGGAACTGTAAACATCCAGACATTAGCAGGTAAGTGTTTACCCCAATGTCTGCAGCTCCTGCTCCCCAAGGGGGATGGTGGCCGTTACTCCCCTCCACACGCACGTCTCTGCAGTGCTGGGTGCTCCACAGCTGGCACAGGTGAGCAAATCAGAAGACTTAAATCACTGGCCATTGTGGAGAGGCAGGTTGGTGCACTGGATTGTTGGAATTCTAGAAACTGAGAATTTTGGGGTTTAGTATATAGTAATATATACGAAGCAATATGGAGGATTTTGGGCATTATCTAAGTCCTTCTTCTTCACCTTCTTCTTCTTCTTCATGGGCTTGGGTGGTTTTCTGTAATTTGTTGGTGAGGTCTGCATTGTGGACTTCAAATAGTTATTGGGTTTAAAGTAAAAATGATTTAAGTGGCATTTCATAATTGGATGGATTGTCCTTGAAAATGCCTTGTAGAGATAGAGAAGTACCCCATTTTACCTCCGTTTTCTAAGTTTCTAGTTAGGGCTCACAGCTCCTGAGGGTGTAATATAGAGAGGAAACAATAAAAATAATAAATAATATAATAATAAAAAGTACTAAAAAATTGGTCCAAACACCAAACTGTGACTCCCGTGCATTAATCCTGACCTTGGCAGGGAAAGAAGCCAAAGCCATCACACTGGATGATCTTGTGCTGTCTTCTCTGAGTGGAAGCGAGGCTGAGCAGAGAGGTCAGACAAACCAGGGGAGCTAGCTGGAAAGCAGGTTGCAGAACATGCTGAACTCAGAATGAGCAAAATGGTAGTTTCAGAGTGAAATAGGAACTTGCCTGCTTTAAACAGAGTCAGGTTACTGTGCACTGATGCTTTTCTGAGGCAGAACAGATTTTTAAAAAGTGGAAAGTGAGAAAAAATGGTCTTCAGGTTCCTGTGGACTGGCATGTGTCTGCTAAATACAAGGTAGTGGAGATGAGACTGTAGCATGCTACCAAAGGAGAATTTAATGTAATGGGAAACTTGAGCTGAACAAAACTTGATGCATCACTTAGGAAAGGCACAAAATCTTGTACACCAGTTGACAGTCAGAGTTCTTTGGGCTGGTGGCAGTGGTGGACTTGGCAATATTAGTTTTACAGGGAACTCCATGGCCTTGCAGATCTTTTCCAGCCTAAACCATTCTGTGACTCTAGGACCTCTGCCTACGCTTTTGCAAAAATGATTGTGTTGCTGATGCACTATTGCAGGACAAACAGTAAAGCTAGAAGGCAATACTTCAATCTGAAAATTAACCCTCTTCCTCTTGTATTTAGGTTAGAGAGAATGATCACTGTTGTGAAGGGTGACAGTACTTCTAACCATCCCTGAGACAAGTGCGCGTGGGCAGCTGCAGGCAGGAGGGGATCTTGTGCCAGAGGTGTCAGGAGGTCCTGACTGCCCAGGGCTGAGCAACAACTTCAGCCTAACAGCTCAACCAGCCTTTTTCTTTCCTTTCTTAAATGAATGGGTATATTAATTAGCTTGACATCTTTGTTGCTTTAAGTGGCACTCTTTCTTCACCACCTAGGAGAAAAACGCACGAGGAAAACTCACTGTGCCCAGAAAATGTGTCTCAGCCCAACAGAGATGATCCAGACCCTGTACTCAATCTGGAAAGCTTCCAGTAATCAAGGTGCCATTTGGACACCATCAGGGTCAGCACCCAGGAATGTGAGGACACCTGAACTTCTCTGGTGCTAAGAACAAGCACAAAAACAGTTGCTTTGGCTCTGAAGCAGTGCAGGAAAGCCACAGCTGTGCTGGTAGCTGGAGCTGATTTCTGGGTTCACCTGAGCCATGCTGTGCTCATTCCTGCAGGCAGCTGAGGAGGGGAGGGAGGAGTCCCCAAGGCAGGAGGGAAGCTGCCAGAATTGTAGGGCTCACTCCGTTTTGCAAACTTGCCCAAACCTGTTAGGGCTGGCAGGCCCTGGGAGGCCACAGAACCAGTGCCCTGCTGCTGTGTTTGTCAGCTGCCAGGATGCTGCTGTGCCGGCCTGATGGGCTGGGGTTTCTTCCCTTGTCTTTAATTTACAGTATACAAAAGAAAATACCTTATCTCACTGATAAGCTGAAAAGCTGACTCCACATTCCACTGACAGCTCTGCCTCTTCCCTAGCCAGTTCTCTGTTTGCTGGGAATCCTGCTTGCCCTGCAGCTGGTCACAAAAAGTCCTGAAGAATTTGATTGGTATGTTTACTCCTTGTTTATCTGCCATTTTCCCTGTTTACACTCAAAAACTGAGGCTTGGTGTGTCCCTGTACATTGGATTTGCACGGGCAAATTTTGGTAGGGAGGTGGCACAGGTTTTGTGAGAATCTGCTGGAAGCTTCCTTCCTGCCCAGCAGATCCCATGCCAAGAGGCTCCAGGATGGAGGTGCCCCTGGCAAGGCTGAGCCAATTAGGAATTGTGGTAATTCCTCTGTGGTAGATTTAAGAAAGAAAAAAAGTTACTGTGCAAATGTGATTGCAGCCAGAGAAGAGCAGGGTGAGAGCATGTGAGAGGAACAGCCCTGCAGACACCCAGGTTGGTGAAGGAGGGACAGGAGGTGCTCCAGGCACCAGAGATAAGGTTCCCCTGCAGCCCCTGGTGCAGACCATGGTGAGGCAGCTGTGCCCCTGCAGCCCATGGAGGTCCCTGGGGATGCAGAGATCCACCTGCAGCCCCTGGAGGAGATCCACACTGGAGCAGGTGGATGCCTGAGACGAGGCTGTGACCCTGTGGGAGGCTCGTGCTGGTCCTGGCAGGCACCACCAGACCCATGGAGAGAAGAGCCCATGCTGGAGCAGGTTTCCTGGTAGGACTTGTGACCCTGAGGGAGATCCATGCTGGAGCAGGCTGTGCCTGGAGGATTGCACCTCACAGAAAGAAACCCATGCTGGAGCAGGCTGTCCTTGAAGTACTGCACCCCATGGAAGAGTAACCCACAGTGCTGCAGTTATGGAGAACTGTGTCCTGTGGGAGGAATCCCTCAGTGGAGCAGGGGAAGGACTTTGCTCCCTGAGCAGCTGCAAGAACAATCTGTGATGAACTGACCATAACCCCCACTCCCTGCACTGCTGAGCTGGAGGAAATTGAGTCTGAGGAGGAGGGAGTGGTGGGGACAAGATGTTTTTAAGGTTTATTTTACTTCTCATTTTCTTGCTCTAATTTAGTTGGTAATAAATTTATTTAATATCCCCATGTTCAGTCAGTTTGGGCTGCAATGGTATTTGTTGAGTGATCTCTCTTGTCCTTATGTCAGCTCATGAACCTTTGTTGTATTTTCTCTCCCCTGTCCAGCTGTGGAGGGGGGTGATGGAGGGAGTGATGGGCGCCTGGAATCCAACCACAGTCAAACCTGATCCCTGCTATTCTTTCCAGGGGTGAAGCAGCTTGGACTCACACTTGCACCCCATGACCTATTTTTTCGTAGTCTGTGAATCCTGGTGGCACAGATACTTTCTCAGACCATCCATACCAAAACCCTTAAATTTAAAATGAATGAAAATTTATTTTCTTTTATAAGAGAAGTCCTCTGAATCAAGAAGGGCATCAGCCAAAGCTAATCATGTCTCATTTTGCAGTGCAGTGAAGCCTATCATTATGCATCAGGGAAGTTATGTGTCATATAAGAAAGCAGGAATAAATCCAGAGATTTTTTGTTTGTTTGTTTTAGTAAGTTTTGGGTTGTTTTTTTGTCTGCCTTTTTTTTTTTTTGGCNAGCGGGGTGGGGGGAATGAGTGGGACTGTTAAGAACATGGGAAAATTCATTATTCAAATAATGAGTTCTAGGGCCTAACTCAATTTCACAGAATCAGAGAATTATCTGAATGAAAGGTGATGCACAAGGATCTCAAAGCCCAACTCTTGGCCAGTCCCAGAGATCACACTGTTTGCCTGAGAGCATTGTGCAAATGTTTCTTGAACCCTGGCAGACTTGGTGCTGTGACCTCTTCCCTGGGGAGCCTGTTCCAGTGCCCAACCACCCTCTGGTGAAAAACCTCTTCCTGATATCCAAACTAAACCCCTCAACATAACTTCAGGCCATTTCCTTGAGTCCTGTCACTGCTCAAGACAAGAGATCAGCACCTGCCCCTCCTCTTCCCCTCATGAGGAAGCTGTGACTGCAATGGGGCCTCCCCTCAGTGTCCTCCAGGTTGAACAGACCAAGTGACCTCGGCCACTCCTCATGAGGCTTCCCCTCAAGGCCCTTCACCATCTCCATGCCCTCCACTGGACATTTTCTAGTAGCTTTACATCTCATATTGAGGCTCCCAAAGCTGCACACTTTGGGTAATAAAGAATTAATTAAGAAATTAGTGCTGGGTGACTGAAGTTCCTCTTCTTGACCACGTGCTTAAGTAATTGTTGAGCTTAGCAAAACTGACTAATGGTTAGGGATATTTGCATTATTCATTATGTGTGCCTATCAGATTAATTCAGATCTTTGTGAAGTTAAAGCAAAATGGGGAGGGGTAAGAATTTGTGGCAGTAGCTAGTGGGAGTGGGTTTTGAGGCTGGCAGTGGGCTTTGCTGTGGATGCCCACCATGGGCTTGGACAGGCTGCAGACCCTCTGTGACAGCCAAAGCCGTGGCTGTTGTGGGCTAATTCACTTCCCATGCTCAGTACTGCTCTTCCTCTGCATGCTGGTGTTTGCTGTTCCCAAGTGCTGGGTGGATTTTTTCTCTCTCACTCCATTCAGTCTGGCTGACAGACCACAGGGATTGCTAGGACAGTCCCCTCAAGAATAAGTTGCTGCTCATAATTAAATTTTCTCTGTGCTTGGTAGAAACTCTTTCCACTGTTGATGATGGGGAAAATTTAGGATCATGCAAACACCAGCAGTAATAATTGACCTCAATACCTACTACTGAATGCTTTTGAGATGCTGCAGAGGGCTGAGCACACTGCTGCCTCCATCTGCCCCTCCAGTGCTGTGGCACCCCAGCCAGCCCTGCAGTCGCAGTCCTCCAGAGAGGGTGGTAAATCCCTGGGTTCCCTATTCTAAACTAGTGCCCTGAACTAGACAGGAGGAACAGCTCACACAACTCCCCAGGGTGCAGTGAGTCACTCACAGTGTCTGCCCACAGGTGGTGGATCTCCCCTCACCTGCAAACCATCAGGGATGTAGTGTCACTGCCTGCAGGGGCTGTGGCAGTCAAGTGCCAGCGTGTCCCCCAGCTCAGCCCAGGCACAGACCTACAGATATGGGCACTGCTGGCACAATTTAGAAGGCACAATGTGCCAATTTCCACCTCTGACACAGAAGGGTAGGTCCTGTTCCTGGTGGGATCCTGAGTCCCCCAGAAGCCTCTCTGCCTGGGTGGGGGGATGGCTGGCTGGGTTGAAGGGAAATCCCGTGTCAAGTCAAATCCACATGGCTGAGCCTATGCCAGGCCTGGCCTGTGTGTCAGGAAGAGGTCCCAGTCAGATCACTGAGTGCCACACCTGAAAGACCTAGGCACCGAGGGATGCTGCAGGTTGAATGAACTTGAAAAAGATGCATAATGTCTGTAGGAATAAGTGAGAATCAATCTAAGGTGTTAAAAATAAAAGAAACAAAGTGCATTGAGCTGTGTATATATATTAAAAAGACTCTAGTAACTTCAGAATCCCTAAGAGATGTTAATTCTCTCTTTTTTAAAAGATAAATCATGTCAATCTCTGGGCCTTCCACAGCTGTGAAAAGAAAGGGATTGGTAACCCAACACAGCAAGGCTTCCAAAATACCTGTAAATCCTATACGGGACCAAAGGATTAAAATAGTGTTCAGCTATCTCCCCCAAGTATGATTCTCCTCATTTGTTGTTTTCTTTGGTATTACAAATGAGATAGGAATCCAAATGTTTGAACACTGGATGTTAGGAACTCAGGATTTGCTGTGGGATTTCGACTGTGACTATCCCCTGCTGTGGCTGCAGGGAAACCTGAACCTGCTGCCACAAAAGGGTGAAACATGGCAGCTGGGGAGGACCAGGACCACCTGCTCTAACTCAAACCTGCATTTCCCAGCAGGAAAACCTGCATGGGCTTTGCTGCCAGCGCAGCAGGTGCTGCAGGCTCAGGCTGCACTCTAAGGAAAAGCCTAAAACAAAGTGATGAAGCAAAAGGATAAATCACTGTCAGGAAGAAACAGCTGCTGTAAAACATGTCAGACTTTACCAGACTTCATGTGAAACTGCTTTGCTTCATGCTGCAGCAGTTGATCTTTCTGAAATCCTAAACAAGGACAGGAGATTGCAGCCAGATGTGCTCTCCAGCCCACACTGGACATGTGAGCAATATCCCTTTTCCTGCCCTTGGGGGTGGTAGGAACACAAGAGCTGCAGGACTGCACCTGTGGTGCCCTCCCAGCTTGCCCAGGGGACGTTTTGGGCAGCCAGAGACCAGGCTGCAGCATGCCCCTGCCCCAGAGATTCCCCTTCCTCTGGTTGCCACCACTCCTTGGAGGGTGACCAAACCAACAGCTTCTTTCTCTGGAAATGATGGTTGAGCTTCAATCCAAAATTTTCATGACTAGGAAAACCACTTGCACAGATAGTGATCTGGATGCCCACTGGAAGAAAGGGACAGTGTGACCAGGGATATGACGTGAGCACTGTGTACAGAAATATTCCAAACAAATAAAGTGAGCCCTCCTCTTGTTGCCTCTCCACTGCTGGAATGTTTTCTAGTAGATTTTATTTGTGGTAACTTTCAGAAGGGTTAATGGTACAGGCCTTAGCCAGGGCATTCCTGCTGCTCCAAGCCCTGGAACCCCTGGCTGCAGAGGAGGCAGCAGAGCTATATTTTGACAGACAGGATGAACAAACTTTCAGGTGATGACTGCAGCTTCCTAGAGGCCAGGGGACACAGGGCTTCCTGCCCCCCCGCCCCCCTCCGCCTTCATCCTGAGCCCTGCTGGTGGCCACAAAGCTGAATTTGCCATGGCTGGGGCACGTGAAACTGTGTGAAGTCCAATCAAATGCAGACTAAAAATGGCCAGGACAAAGGCACTAAGTAGGAGGGAAATTGCTGGCAAGATTAATTAGCAACAGATTAATTACTGGTGTTGTGTTCATCCATGCTTCTTCTTTTATCTCCTATGTACTCCTTGCAGACACTGTTCCTCTCTAGCTATTGCTACTGTGTTATCCTCCTTGAGTAGCTTGTGATTTTTCAAAAATCAGATGTCTTGAGGATCTCAGTGCTGGAGCTCCCTGTTACTCTTTGAAACAGCTATAAGACTTCTCTCTGTCTCAAAAATTCAGCCTCTGTTCCATGCTAAGCAAGCAAAAAGCTCATTGTTCTTGGTCCCCATTGGAGTGAGTACTTTATAGTACTGTAAAGGCACTATAAAGCCAAGACAAAAAGGCAGATTTCAATGATTAGCAATAAGCCATTATTCTTCTCTCCAAACAATACAGAATCTGACAGACTGGGCTGCACAAGTCCTAAATCCTAGATTTTAAACAAACAATAGAGAAATCTAGTAATTGCAACAGTTCTAACTTGAGCAGCAAACAAAAAAATCAGAATTAAAACCCATGTAAGCTTTCTTTTTCCTTGCTGGTCCCTATTGGGTGTAGCTTGGTGTGGCTTTGGGGAAAAGGAAGTTCTTAACCCGTACCCAGTGAGGCTGGACTGACCAGTGGAAGTTGCATTTTTGTTGCTTTTGGCTTGGCTGGACACAGATGTTAACCTTGCAATGGAAGGAAACCAGGCAAAAATAAAGGAAAAGAGCCAAACTGAGGAAGCTGCTGTGAGTTCAAGCTATTTAAAGAACTGGCATGGAAGCTTTGAAATTACAAAAGAGCATCTTAAAAGGAAGCCCTGTTGCTAAGCAACATGAATTGTTTTATACAGAACTCCGGGAAGGTAAGAGGGAAACCTCTGCTGCTTTCAAGGAAGAACTGCTGGTGAGGAGCCATAGCTGTATCCAAAGTGTGTTTGAAGTGTTCCAGGCACTCCCTGTCTGTGAGAGGGTTTCCATAGCCCCTCAGGTCAGAGTGGCCCCTGGTGAGACCGTGTGGGCAGGTGGGAGCCACCTCTCCTCCTCCTGCTGAAATGCAGGAGCCTTGAGCTTCTGCTCAGGGTGGGTGAGAATAATGGGAGAAACCTGAACCTGCTGCAGTAACACAAAAACCCACAGGTCCTGCTCAGCCAGACACTCTGGGAGCATGAAGTGATATTTCAGCAGTGGTTTTTTTGCTTCAATTTATTTGCTTCAATTCATTTCTCTATTTCCCCTCCTCTTTCTCCCTCATTCACATTAACAAATTCTTATCTTTCACACCAATGACCTTTGCCTGATGATCATCCATCCCACTGCCAGGTGAGTACTGGTTATAACATGATGTAATGATGAGAAATGCATTCTCCATTCGGGAATATGCCAAAATAAATACATTTTGCCGCTACATAACATTTCTTCTTTTGTCCTCTCCATGCTTCAGAGATGAGACTCAAGGTGGTCTTGCCTTTCTTGCCACGTGTGAATCCCTGACTGATCTGATTTGCTGATGGGAGAACAAACCAATCTTTTTGCTAAAATTCAGGATTTTGTTCTTCATGCAGCTGCTGGGCATTGAAGCTGCAGTTGGGTGCTGCTAATAGGCCGTTTCTATCAGATAGTTTTGAAAGGGTAAATTCTTATAACTCAGCCAGACTAGAGGTGGGGGTATGGGAAGAGTGGTTCCATATGAGCAGAACTAGTCAGCCATGACCTCTCTGGCCAGTAGTAACCAATGACCTGGGGCCACAGTGATTTCTCCCCCAGATACTTGCTCCTGAAATCCTGTCTGCTCTAATGTCAACATTCATGTGGTTTTCTTTTTATATATGTACACCAATTACCTGATCTCTGTTTCCAAAACTATGTGCAAGGAGAAGAACTTGCCAAATGTTTAGACTTGTGGAGTCTGTCAGATCCTGGTTTGCTCCTCAGCCCCCTGAAAAATCTCTGGATGGATGTCCTACAGTATTGTCACGCGTAATAGTCTGCAGGTTGGTCATTAATCCTTTGAAAGGGTTTCACTTGGTAACTCAGTCTTTGGCAAGGTTTTATTTCCATCAGAGAAAGCACATTAGAGCTTCACACTGCAGCTTGTCTGGGTGATAGTTCTTTGCATATTGCCATCCCTCCAAAATACCAATTTCCTTCAAAGGAATGCCAGAAGCAAGACAAAGCCTTCCCTTGTTTTTCTGCAATAACATTAAAGAAAGGAGTGAAATTCTCAAGAGAATGTACCCCAGCTCTCCGTGCTCTCTGGGGTGGCTGGTGCAGCTGAACAGCCACCCCATAGCAGGGAGGGCCTGGGATGTCTGATTTCCCAGCCAAAAGGAGGGGGGCAGTGGCTGGGCTCCATCCTCCCAGGCAGTGATGGCAAAATCTCTCAGGGATGGTGCTGGCTGACAGTCAGTGCTGTCCCATTGCCTATCACACTTGCTGTCAATTACAGGCTTTTTCCTCTTGGTGTAGCTGTATTTTCCCTGCTCTAATTTAACCTGTTGCTTATTTTGCTGTTGACAGCTGAAAGCAATTGACCCTTTCCTCCCCCTAACATTGTCTGCCACTCCTGTAGGCTGTCAGCCCTGCAGCCCCCATCCCCTGCCCTGCTTCTCCACCTGGTCAGAGCCATCACCCTCATCTTGTGGGGACAAAACCGTGCTTAAAGACCTGTTCTCAGGGGGTGTGTGATCTGTGGTTTGTCACGCTGCTGTGCTGATCCCAGCTGCATGCTTGGGGCAGACACGTGTCTCTGCTGGTCTGCACTGCGCCGTGGGATGAGTGTTTTCCTCAGGTCACAGAAGAGTGGGTCTTACAGAAACCCTGGGTGCTGGGCACTGGCACTCCATTTTAATGAACAAAGAGGAAGTGTCAGATGTTGTGTTGGTGTGATGGAAGCAGCCGTGTCTCTCAGGGTGCTGCTGTTTGTGAGCAGTAAGCCTGCCCTGGGCGGGGTTTGCCAGGTTTGATTAAATGGCACAAGCTGGGTGTGGGCAACAGGACTGTACAAATGGACTATTTTACACACAAGGGGGAAATAACTCTAGGAGAGGACATTGGGATGAACAATAGCAGATATTAAAACTCCTATGATCTTGATGAGATTTCCAAAAGTTGCCTTCATATTATCATTTTATTTAGTTTTACCTTTTTGTTTTCTTTGCTCTTTCAGATACCTAAGCAGCAGTTGCTGGGGGCCCAATCTTGCAGGAGTCATACCCAGCAGTGTGCAATGAGCAGGACCTCGGGGAGCTGGAGTTTGTAACAGGTTCAACTGGCTACCTGCTGCCAGAGGAAAACCTAGCTAGTTACTTGAGACACAACCTGACTTTGTCTAGATTTTCAGTTAACAGCATTTTCCATGGCCTTTTATTTCATGCCTTGTCAGCACAGTGGCACTAAGGCACTGTGAGATACCCTGAGCATGAGAAGACAAAGAATTCTCTTCAGGGTAATCCATCTTCTTAGCATTATTTAAGTGTTTGTGCACCTTGCAGGTAAATGCAATTTCACCTGAGGAGGTCGTTGCATCTACATTCAGTGGTCTGTGCTGGTGACTTGTTGATGTAGTTTATGGGGTGTTTGTTAGACCTCTTAGGCCTGAAAGATTTTGTCATCACATCATTCTAAGTGGTGGGAACAGTGTAAAACCAAAAGGACATGTACTTCAAGCTGAAATTCACTTCTTCTCCTTCAGGATGTAGATTAAGCAGACTTTAAAAGGAAAGTTTAAAGGGATTGTTTAAAGTTTTTAATCTGAATGTAAAGCTCAGAGTATGGATAAACAAGAGAATAAATCCAACAGTACATTAGGAAAGAGGGAGTAATTATTCTTTTAAAATGAAACCTCACAAATTTCTTATCTAGAATGGAAAGTCCTTAAAGGCAGAACCGTGTTTCAGCTCTGCAGTGCAGATGTTCCCTCTGTTTAACAAATGCACACACAGGGGTACAGACAGAGAGAAACTACCTGACAGAGAGGAGAAAAAACTGATGAGGTGCAGATACAGCTGAAAATTGATCAATGGAAGCAGGGAGTGATGGGGGCGAGGGGGTCCCTCTGGGAGACAGTCTGAAGGGGAGCTCTGGGTGACAGTGGTTGAAGCCACCACACTGCCCCTGAGTTCTGAGTGTGATCCTACAGTAACTGTGTAAATATTGCAGTTATATGTCAAAAATCCAATAAAATATGCTGGTTGTGCTGGATTTGAAAATTGGTATTTTTTGCTTTTTTCCAAACCTACAACTTGGGCTGAAATTCTGGGAGAAATGGGGCTGGGAAAACCCCTGTGGATGGGAACCAAAGCCACTGTTGGCACACGAGGCCAAAGAGCAAATTGCCAGTATTTTCCTAGTTTTCTTCCAGATCATTGTTTGTTCCCACTGCTGCTACTGATTTCCACGAGATGGAGCTATTCTAACATGGATTTGGCAGTAGACCTTGGGGAACAAGTGTGCTACTGCATATTTAATTTTACTTTACTTTATTTTATTTTCTTTTTTTTTTTAAAAAATATATATTTTATTTTATATTTTTAAATATTTTTTGTATTTTGTTTTATTTTAATTTTTGTTTTATTTTCATTTTTCATTTTTAACGTTTTAATAGTTTTAATAGTTTTATTTTATTTTTTTAAAATTTCCATGACAGTGAAGTGGGTAGAATTTTATCAAAAAATTATTGTTCAAAAAAAAGACAATCCCAGATGCAACTGCTGGAGCTCAATGCACATTTGGATAGACTGTGTAATCAGAAGATCTCTTGCAAAAATTGCTCCCAGGGGATGGAGGTAAATACCTCAGAGTGCAGCTTTGCCCCATGCTGGGGCAGCTGTTGGGGTGTGCACCCAGCCTCACCTTCTGGAGGGTCTGTTTTGCCATGGCTGAGGAAAGTTCCAATGGCCCGTGTCCTGAGCACACACAGGGGGGCTCTCTGACACCCATGAGACCTTGCCTGTGGCCCCAGCCTGCAAACATGAGCCCTCCAGGGCAGCAGACTGCCTTTGCTGAACCATGATGACCCCCTCCTGTGACATTTCTGTCCTTTCTAACCAATTTCTTCAAGTCTTGTTATGTCTATATCTGTGTGCCTTCTTCTTCCACTGCAGCACCTGCTCATCCCTCTCTGCTTTACCCCCACCAGCCCCATTCTCCACTGAGTCCCAGTGCAGACACAAATTCATGTAAATGCTGTTGCATCGTGAGAGATGTTTGAAGACCTCATGGGACGCCCATCTTTTGGTCAAGCTGTGCCCACAGAGCCAAACACTTCCTGCCCTTGCTGTCGGAGCAGCCCCTGTAAACAACAGCAACTCAGGGAGAGGCACTTACCTGGGGATTTTCACTAGGAGCTGTCAAAGTTTGTGCCAGGTTTATGTGCAGTGTTTGTAATGCTTGGGAGCAGGGCGTCATGAGCACCTCTTGCTCACAGCCTGTGTTGTGAGTGGTTTAGGGTTTTGGGAAGCTGGCGTTCCCTGCTGGCACACAGGAGATAAGTGCTATCTCTGTGATGAGGTGCTGCTGGCAGCAGGTGCCTGCCCTGAGCCCGTGGCCACCCAGGAGCCCTGGGCAGAGGTTTCCTTCCCGAGCAGTGCCCAGTGCTGGGGGTCACCTGCTGCCCTCAACAGCTGCTGGTCAGCCCCAGGGGTCTGAAACCCTCCCTGCTGCAGGTTCCTGCCAAGGGAAACCACTGCAGGACAAACAAGGGTCAGCTATCCAGGCAGGGGGCTGCCATTGCCAGATCTGGTGACACTGCACCTGTCCAAATTCCCGTGTGAAACCTCAGTTCTCAGAGACTGGAGCATTAGTGTGTTTGACAATTGTCGGTCAGGCTTTTTTTTGCAGTATGGTTCAGCATCCATCCTTTCCTGCCTCCCAATCCTGTGCTTCACAGTGGAGGGAGGTGTGGGGGAAATACAAAAGGCTCTTGTGAACTCCTAGGCAGAGGCTTGTCCTCTGCAGGCATCCTCGAGGCAGACCAAAACCTTTGGTACACTCTTAGCACACAGGCACTTACCAAGCACTATCTCTCGCTTTTCACAACCAAAACAGAGCCAGAACCAGCATAATTTCAATTTCTTTATTCTGCCTGCATGCAAGTCCTTGCTTTGGTCAGGTAGCCAAACTGGAGGACAGCAGAGAGGGAACATCTTGATGCCAGCTCCCCTGCAGGTCCACCATCCATAGTCAGGGAGAGCTGAAATCAGCCAGTGAGGGGTGCCTGCCCAGGGACACCAACAGCTCACAGAGCAATAAAGGATTGTGTCTCTTCACCAGAAAGAAGATGAGGCGTGTGATATCTCTTGCCAGCACTGGTGCCACAGATACTTGTTCCTTTTATGTGAGAATTTAAAAAAAAAAAAAGCGAGAAGGACCTAATAAATCACAGTATAAATGCTACTATTTGAAAGATGTGGGCTAGAAATTACTTGAACTTTCATGAGTTTCACGTGTCAGGGGTGTGGGTGATTTAGGTTAGTGATTATTCAAGACACAGGGTGTGATTGGACTTTTAGGATTTGCAAGGATTACACATGCTTGTCAAGTGGGTGTTTAATCTCTCTTCAGTTATAACTTCAGTTTGTAAATGTTGAAGCTATAAATCACCACACTCCTGGTCCATGGCACAGGACAAACTGTGCTGATTTCCTCCCACTTCAGCTTAGCTTAACTGCTTTTCTCCAGTGCTATTAATGCCCTCCAAATTATGACTTTTCCTTTTTTAGCCCACACTGTTGTGTGCACACACACATATGCAGGCAGGCATGTGTTTCATAACAGGTTTTTGTGCTTGTGACTCAGAGCTGAACTATTAAACCATAACACATGGCTGACATCTGGAATTCTCTCAAGACGTTTTTGTCATTTGAATATTGGTAGCCATGGTTTGCTACTATCCTTTCCTCCAAAATGTAACTTTCTTTATTCTCAGCTCATAAAAACAGAGCTAGAAGGTTTTACCGAACCTTTTGGTGTCATCAGATGTAGATATAGATATAGATATAGATGTGGATATAGATATAAAATATTTTGTCCAAGCCTGATTTAAAGGCACATGTGTTCAGAGAGTTTGGCAGAAAGATCTTACTAAAGAAAGCCTCTTGCTTCATCTTTAGGCTTAAATGGTTGCATATAATGAGAATATTCAGAAAAATCATTGTTTTTGCACAGCAAGAGCCTGTGGTTGCTAAGAGTCAAAAGCAGTCACCTACTAGCTAGCAAAATGGGGTAGGATTTGCAAATGGATTGGCTTGGTGTTTGAATATAATTATTTACATTAATTCCTCCAAATGAATGCCACTCATTTGGCTGGTTTAGAGCAAGATTAAAATATGCTGGTATTTGCTGTAATGTGGAACAGTTTGCCTTACCTGTGTCTCACAGGGTGTTGTGTGCTATTCCCAGGGCTGTTTGCCACGGGCTAGTACACTCCTGCAGAAATTAGGATTTTGCATTCTTCTTTCAATACTGTAGGGTTGCCACCCAGAGTGCCGTAATTAAGGATGTGTTAAAATTTCACATTGATACCAAGGATGCAGTGAAAACTTTCTGCCACTGTGACAAGTGTCAAGCCAAAGGGGTGAACTTGAGGAATTGTCCCTGGATTTGGCTTAGAAAATCATCTGATCTTGGTTTTCAATTCAGCCCTACAAGCGCATTTTTAAATTTGAGAATTGTCTGATTTTGTAGTGACATTGAGAAGGATGTAACACGGCTTCACAGATGCTTCAGGAGGAGAGGAGGAGCATTGTCTGAAGTCTATGCTGTTCCCTCAAAGAGTAAATACAGAATTTCTTCAAGGTACCTTCTTTGCCTGGTGAGGGGATGCAAAAGAGGGGTGACTGCCACTAAGTTAAAGAAGGTGATCAGGGGGTTTCTGAGAGGTGGCCATAGGAAGGTGTTTTGCAGAGGCTTTCTAGTCTCTGGCTATCAGAGCAAGAAGTGGCACTGGTGGTACAGCACTATGATGCCTTTGAAGTCATGGATGTTGTAGCAGAGAATTGATGTAATTCTGTGCAGTTTTTCATGTGATTCACTGTAAGGCCTCTCAAATTCAGCAGGGAAGGCTTCACCCGCCGTACTTCAACTAAAGCACAGATCTGACATGTGTAGCTGGCTCCAGTGATCACTTGTCTGTCTGCTTGAGCAGCCAGCTTTCCATGTATGTATTTTTTGATAATCTTTTTTTAGCTGTTGTGTTTTAGGTCTGGCTATGTCTGTTCTGTCCACAGTAGGTGAGTAAAATTCTCTTGTCAGTGGTTCAGAAAATAATTTTTGTTCTAGCTCAAGCAGTCAGGTCTCTGACTTACTGCTTTTTAGTAATAACATTATGCCAAGAGATTCTCATTGTGACAGGCTGTGACTCTTAAACACATGATGGCTGGAGGAGCATTCTTCCCAGGGTCTTTCATCCTCACAGCTGCACCTCCCCACTGGACAAGTGAGTACACTATTGTACTCACCTGTCATGATTAAAGTGGAGTCCTTTGAACTCCTACAGACTGGTTTCTTCATCAAAAGCTGATGTGGCCCTGAACTGTATGTATCCTTGCAAGTATCCTCTTCACTGCACATGGATGCAGGGGTTCACTAAAGGTGAGTGATTGCCTTCTGCAATGTAACAATTCTGAGCCATGTGCTCTCAAATTACCCTACTGGAGCAGGAAGGCTGGACAAGGTGTGGTCCCCTCCCACCCGATCCATTCTGTGATTCTGTATGTTAAAGTGACCCTGGTGGCTGATTTTAGTCAAAGCAGAGTTGGCCCTTGGCAGGGGTGGCCATGGCCAGAACAGCACCAGCCCATCTGGAGCCCAGAGCAGGCAAGACCACCCAGTCCATCTCCTTGAGCTGGTATGCAAATGTTACTGTATTTTAGCTGCTGACAGCTCTGCTAATGGATTATGTGGGTACACAAAAGTGATGTGCTATAAACAGCAATTAAAACTGTGCTGTCAGAGTGTCAAAATCAATCTCAATTTTTGATATGGCCAGACATACTACTTTTTATTCTCATTATAAGGGTTAGAGCTTCTTATTATGGTTATCAGGTGCTTCTGATTGTTGAATTCTGATAAGGTGTGAGACCCTGAGTCGAGCACTTCCTCACCAGATCTCTGAGTCAAGTGGATTTTGCTGGGAAACTTCAGCCAAAACACTTGGCTGCTCTTGAGCACAAATCCTGAGTGCCTAAATCCTGGTGGCCACCCTCTCCTGCAGCAACCCACACTTGCTCCATCCCTCCGAGTGGCTCTGTGGAGCCACATCCCCTGGGGCTTGCACCAGCCCATGTCCATGTTTCTGCCACCAGCCAAAGTGTGTGCTGTCCCTGTGGAGCCCAGCACTGTGCTCAGCTTGGGGTGGGTGGTTTGTGCTTTTCCAGTCTGGGATGGGATAGGAGGGACTGTCTTTGTGTATGGCCTGCTTCTTGTAAAATGAAAAGTATTGCTTCCCACACCTCCTCACCCCTTGCCCGTCTCTCCAGGCTGCCTTGAAAATGAACATGTTGTTTCTGGAGCACTCACGCATTGTAGTGGCATGGGAGAAAACAGGCAGAAATTAATTAGTCTGTCTTCAGAGCAGGGTTTTGGGGATTACAGAAAATAAGCCTGTTAATCATTATGGAGAAGGTAGAATGGTCTGAACTGGGTCTTCACTCACCCTGGGTACTTAATGACATGTTTTCACTAGAAAAAAGAATGGTAAGATCACGTTAATTAAAGGCAGAATGCATATGTACAAGGGGGGTAATTGAAGAATGCTGACTGTCTGCCAATTTGACATTACCTAACTAGCTTGATTTTTCAACCACAGTAATATTCTCATATTTCTGTATTTTTTGGGATGCCATATGAAAGAAAAGTATTTAAGCAAAATAGCATACTGAGCAGAGTAAATTACCACAGCAGGGTTTCTTGTTATTCTGTGCCTGATGGAGAAAATGAAAAAGGACAGTAAAGGGAGCAGGGAAGCAATGGTTTGTGCATCATACATAAAAAGCTACTGTAGCAGTGGTGATCTGTCTGCTGTAGTAATGCAGTCAAGCATTTGGAATAATATGGTTTCACAGCAGGACAGGATAGTAGAGCTCCGTTGAGCTGAATCTATATTAGATGGTGTTAGTTATCTACATGAAACTACAGAAAAGGTTAAATCTTGGTTTTATTAAACAGTGGGTCACAGCAGACAGGATCACCTTATGGGTTTTCTGACTTCCTAGCTTTCCTTGTTATTCAGTAGAGCTCTGCACAGCTCTGTGGGCTCCATGCAGCACTGGGTTTGTAAATTCATGGTGGTAGCCCCCGTCCTCAGGCTCCTCGCTCTTGTCCTGTGCTGTCAGACACAATGTTCAAAGACATCTCTCTCTTTAATATCTCTGGTTTCTCTGTATAAATCCCTGGTAGAAAAAAGACAATTCTGCCACCCTGCAGCTAAGAAGCCCTGACACAAGAGTTGCTTTTTCAACAAAATGTAATTGGGTTTGTATCCCCAGATCTCGAAGTATGTTAGACCACCAGCTCCTAATCTGATCTCTGTGACTGTTCTGTTCTTTCCTTGGCTGGCACCTTATGGCTCATTTTCTTCCCACCTCCCTTGAATTTCCCTGTGCTGTTTTGACTTATGTTTCAGAATTAGGTCGAAAGCTTGGGCCAGGTAGTTTCCAGTCAGAATTACTTCTGCTGGGACATCTCTGAGGAAAAAGAAAAATCTGATTAAACATAGGAAAATGAAACCACACACAGTGTGAATCTGTTCAAAGGTCAGCTGATTTTTCAGATGATTTAAAACCATTAAATTGAGCAAGGGCAGATATGCATCATTACTCGATTTTATCTTCATTGCCCTGGATCCCTTTGATCTCCATTTGTCCTTCCCCTCTTTGTTTATGCTCTTTCATGCCTTTCTTCAAAGTAGAGTGTAAAGCCTTTGGGACAAAGATCAGTGGTGTGTCAGTAAATGGGAAGGACAGACTGACTCCCCATCTTGCCCAGTCTTAGCCATGGTTACACTGCAGCACTGACAGCCAGGATGGGAAAATCTTGTGAATAGGTAAATGAGCACTGAAATTTACCTCTGGCAACACTATATGGGGGACTAAGTCTGCCTCAACATCTTACCTGGATTGCTTGGTGGCCTGGGGTGTATTTGCTTGGGGCACCTGGGCAGCATTTCAGAGGCCAGCACTGTAACCTGATACTGACCAGAAGCTTTGGCCAAGGGACATCGAAAATCTATTGCAAAAAATAAGTGATTCATAGAAACATCACATGTTTGCAGGCTTAGGTTTTGTAAAGTTTTCACTCCAAGGGGATGCTCATAGAGAGTTTCAATTACTATTTTATTTAATTATTAAATTAATTATTGTCAGATTTTACACACACAAAAAGAATATTATGAGGAAGAGCTAGAGTTAAGACAACCAGTGGAGCAATATCTGAAGATTACCCCAGAAATGTGCATTGATCTTCTTAAGGTTTTTATTTGTGTTTAGTGCTTCAGGGAGTAACCTATGTGAAGAAGTTGTTGTAACGCTAAATTAGGGAGGAAGAGTTGTGAGAGAGACAGGTCTTAAACACCTGGCACAATGCAAAAGCCCAAACTGAACCCGAAATGCTAGTTACAATGCAAATATAAAACAACTGTAGCCTTTCTTCTTTCTCCAAAGACTAATCTCTAGACTTTGTTACAGTGCTTAGGGGATATCTTAACTCTTCTTGGCGTTTTACTTCCCCCTTGCCTGGCTTTTGGCTCTGTCCCTTGCTGTGAGGAAGAACTGGTGAGTACTTCAGTGCTTGTGTCCATGGAATTATTATTAAGATGAAATGTGCTAAAACCCAGCAGGAAAGTGGAAGGAGTGGCTACCAGTACATTTAAATGGAAGATTTCTTTGTTTGGGTTGGTAGCTCCTTTGGTGCACATTTTTGCAGTTATCTCATGTTAAGCATGATGACTTATTTTGGAGAAAATCTCATCCCTCATTAGCGACATCTTTATTTCTACCCCACCATAGATAGATATGAAAGACTGGGCTGTGTTTTTATGATCAGAGGGGAAGTTTAGGTGAATTCGTTTTCAAAAAAACTGCCCTGCTCATCAGGGAGGCTGAGTAACTGGTAAATCCAAACTGAAAATGGTTATGAGAGGTTTGTCTTGAGTTTGGTTTTTGTCCACCACTACTCAACATTTTAGTGAAGTAGAAACCATTCATTAAATTTGCAGCTAGCACCAAGGTTAGAGTGCGGTGATCATATCTCAGAAGGGTTTTGAGTTGTAAAGGATGTCAGTGAATTAAAGATAAGGGCTGATAAAGGGTGGTGTAAATAAGGACAGTCCAAAGTTCTGCCTTCTCAGATGCCATTATGGGCACAAGTAGGGAAGTGCTAAATGGACAGCAGTTTGGAGGAAAGGTATTCTGGGGCATGTAGTTAGTTTCAAAAGAGAATATGAGGCAACATTGTCCTCCTGTTGCAGAGGGATGTGGAAAAAGTGCCAGTATGGACAGCAGTGTGAGCTCCAGGAGGATGCACTGAGCCTGTGACAAAGCAGGTCAGGAGCTCTGTCTACAGCAGAAAAGTTGGGCAACAACTGGAAAAAGTCCATAAAGAAGCAGTATGGGATGCAGCAAATAATGTTTGATGGTGAAAGGCTGAGGGTTTTCCAGCGGAAAGAATGTGAGAATGAAGATGGAAGAAAGAAATGCTTTGCTGCTGCAGAGCTGCTGTGGACTAAGGGAATGGCAATTTATAAACAGCAGTGAAGAAGTTTCTGTTTTTAAAATAGAAAATGCTTTCTGATGGTAGTGATGGTGAACTGCAGGAATAGGATGCCAGTTTTTAGGAGCCATAGGGAGACTGTAACCCATAAGTTACACTGGAGCAGCTGATTCTACCTTACAGCAGTGGTAAGAAGTTCATAGCTTTTCAAATTCTTTTCAGCTGTGTCCTTCTATGAGTCTACAACACAAATATTTCAAAGCATTTTGCACTGAGGAAACTGAGAGAGAGGACAACGTGGCTCCAGACTTTTCTTGGTATGTCAGGTGGTCCAGATCTTCCCTCCACAGCAATAGGAGTCTTGGCTCATTTTCAAGGGTGGTGGTGCAGAAAGAAAGAGAAATATAAGAAACTTGTATTCTGAGTTTCTTCTGCAGTGAATTGTGGCTGCACTCTGACATGGGATGAATGTTTGGAATCTCACCACTTCAAATGTGGCTTTGTCATGAGCTCTAAATGTCACTGCTTTGTGTTGACTTTCATTTTTTGTGTGTATGTTGATGAACGTAATACTAAACTTTGCAGTGTGCAGCTTGTCTGAACAAAGGTAGCTATCAAATGCAGCTTGCTCAGAACTCAAGCTGCAGCTGGATTTGGCAAATAAGTTTCTATGAGTTGGTTTTGTGGTAACATGAACTGTGCAATTCATCCAGGGGGAACAAAAAGCTAAGAATAGTGTTGCTGAGAATGTGGCTTTGGTGGTTTTTCTTAGTAAAGAGGTAGATGAGCAAGATGTAGCTTATAAAAGGGGAAAAAAAAAGATGTGTGAGGGGGTATATGGGAGAAATTCAAAATTCCAGGTGAAATCTAGTGGTTTGGGCATGTAGAAAGGTAGACTGGTTTGGCTAACTCTTAATCTTCAAAGAAAACTTCATATTTTAGCTGCAGCAGGAATTATCATCTCAGATAACATTATTTTGAGCTGCTTCTCTTATGTATGTAGTATAATCAAATTCTAAGTTATCAAGGGCTTTGTCAAATGCATTAAATAGGCATCTGAAATATGATGCTTCCAGCTTCCAAGCTCAGTGCAATTACTCTGGAGTTTTATGACAAAGAGTTTCAGACATTTTTTGTAGGACACAGAAACGTCCAGCTGGAGAAAGAAATTTCAAGCATGTTCATTAAAATTGAAGAGTTCTATGAAATCAGGTTGATTTTCCTGGAATTTCACAAAGAAGGGGAAGAGAAGAATAGTCTAGCATTTTTCTGATAAGACACTTTAATTATTTTAAAACACTTCAACAAACTCCTCAGCCTTCCTCCAGCTGAGCACTGAATAGTTCAGTAAAATACGTAATATTAGGGTGTTCTGATTTTATTGATTCCAGAATGTTCAGACGACTGATGAAAACAGATGATGCTGCAGAACCACTAATTCAAAAAGTGGTAACTTGAGCAGCATGCTGCAGCCTGATGGGAGACAGACAGGTCTTACACAGCTCTATTTGAAAGCTTCTTCACTTTGTGGTTTTTCCACATCAAGAAGATCAAAGAGGAGAACCAAATTTGCCCTAACAAGCCAGATTTTTACCCACATAGTCAGAAACTAAGCCAAATGCTATTTAGCTTCCCCAGGCCTCCACCAGCTAGCATCTTCCAAAGGATGAGATTCCACCTCCAGCTGCCCTTTTGTTCCTCTGGCACTGCTCTGGGTTATCCCCACTGCCTGCAATTGCTCACTGAATGTGGCCAACAGGGCCACGACAACACGACTTCCAGAAACATTTCATCCAGCACAGGATGGATCTCTGTTCTCCCACGCCTGTTCCTGAAGTGGCAGAGCCTGTGTGACTTTTCTCTGCTGTGTGCAGAGCTCGGCACAGAGGAGCTGTGAGCTGTTTCTGCCACGGATGTTGCTCAGCAGGTTGCCATGCTCTGCTCAAAGAGCACTTCCCCAAAGGAGTGATGGGATTAGTGTGGGCTGCCAAACCTGAAAGAAAGAATCCCATAATAGAACAGGATTAGTTGACAGCTGTGGCGTGTCATTTCCACCTCTTCTTCATCAGTACTAAGTGAACTGTTTATTTGCAGCCCCAAGCTCCTCCCTGAGAATTTACAGAAAAGCTGGTACAGGAAAGCATTTCTTAGTTGATTCACTGGTTACACAGAGTCAGCTCCAGCCCACAGAACCCCATAGAGAGGGACTCTGTGGAGCTGATGGAATTACTGTTTCATCACATCATGGATTTGAAATTAGTGCATCTGAAATCTAGAAGAACATTACCGAATACTTCTGCACCTTCTTTGGGGATTGCAGCTTCCATTTGCTGAAAAATGATTGCTGAAGACACTTAATGAGACAAAACAGGTCCCCTGTTTGCCTCCCAGCAGTGAGGTCAAATTTAGTTTGTACTGTTGTTTAACATCTGCTGTATTCCACTAAGCTTGCAGTTCTGTCAATCAAGCAACTGCAGTGGTCTGATCAATTATTTCTTCATAAGCTTTTGCTGTTTGCTATCCAAATCTGTGCTACTGTTAAGTTTAATACTGTTAATGTCTTCCAATTTATTCCTCTCCAGATAAAGCAGAAATTTCCAGAGCCTTTGCCTGCCTGCTGCCTCAAAGATTAAACACAGCCCCTTGCTTCAGGGGAGGCTGGCAGATTTGGAAATCGAAGTGCATCTCCTGGGTGGCTTTGCAGCTCCCTGGACAGGGCCAAGAGTCATCAGGTTAGTTATTTCTCATGGGAAAGGACGGAGAGACCATAGAGCAGGTCTGAAAACTGAAGCCTTGATGTACAGGAATGCAAGAGAAAGAGGCAGCTGACTGTGGGTTGGACTGTACATTCCCTTTGCAGCAGCACTTCCACCCTGGTATCCCAGGTGTTCAAACATGGGAGCTCAGGCTCACATCTCCTCTGACTGACTGGGAAGAGGCTCTCTCTGGTAAACATAAAGAGCTTATTTCAGTGATATATTTTTTCATGAAAAGAAGAAGTGGTGTGCAAAGTCTGGTATTGCTCAACAAATAAAAACAGTTTGATGTTCTTCAGCTTCACAGATGCTAAGCAGGAGAACGGCTGCACCTTTCCTGTACTGTGCCCTGTAGCCTTGGCACCATGTTTATTGCAAAGGACCCTAGAAGCTGGATCCCCCAACAGTAGCACTTGCATCAGGGTTTCTTGTATGCACACCAGGGTTTCCCTACAAAGCCTGAAGCTTGGTGTGCCTGTGTCTCACTGGGTTCCCATGAGGTTCTGGAGATCTGGTTTTCAGATCCTTCTCTGAATGAGGCTGAAACAGGAATTAAACCTCAGCCCATTGCTTTCCTACAAAAGAAAACAAAGACTGCAATATTGTGACTTCTCCTCTCAAAAATGTTGGTCTAGTTTTCATTCTGATATGAAATGTTGGAGATGTTTTAATGGAATAGGAGTTCTATCTAGCTGCTGAAGAGAGGTGGTCCATGGCACAGCTTTGTAGATCAGCTGTAGGGTGAGAGAGAGCTATGAGGCCCTCAGAGAGCTCCATATCATTAGTTAATAGCTCAGATAAAGATTATAGCCTCCTGTGTGCTTGTTACAGACCTGTTGTCTCTCTTTTTCAAGTAGAGATGATATGGTCAGAAAAAGAAAAGATTGCTTGATTGCTAATGAGGCAGGGTAACTCTCTGTAGCTTCTGCTTATCTCTTTCTTTCTTTCTT
>VZDJ01000416.1:620342-742717 GCA_008694505.1 Cyanoderma ruficeps
TCTTTCCTGTTGGTTTCATGTTTTCCCTTCTCTGCAGCTCCTGAAGACCTGAGCCTGAGTTTGGCAAATCCCTGTGTGGGAAGATGGAAGCAGCTTAGTGGCCTTTTGGAAGGGACCCATGTGGTCTGAAATACCTCTGGGGGACTGTCTGCTGCAGAGATGTCAATGAGGTTGCAAATATCAGATAATGATAAAGAGAAATGGGGTTACACCTCATATTGCCTTACGTAGAAAACATCAAGTTATCAAGTCATAATTCACAAGCGAAGATATGTAATTAAACTCTGTCAGTGCTCCCTGTCTTGGTTTCTCTTCACTTTTCTCCACAGTTTTATAAAGCATGTTAGTAAAACAAATTTGATATGGTCCCTTTTTGTTGTCTTATATATTTGTTGAAGTTCACTTAATACGAAACCTATGTCTTGGTTAGAAGTTATATCCATTGGAAAGTACTTAAGCAGACAATAGGAATTGTGGGAAAGGAAAATGAAAGTCCTGAGTAATGAAAGTTTGGACTGAACTGTGTTTCAGCTGCCAAAGAGGGAATAAAAAAGCAAACCACACAAGTTTGGGTACTGTTTTTCATTCCAGTGAAATGTAATAAAAAGGAAAATTTTACTTTGGAGATACCAAATGTATTACTTTAATCTCAAATGAAATATTATTATTTTTACAAAAAAATACACAGTTTATTTAAAAATTATCACCCGCCTTTGTTTGGCTGACGCTTTTTGACCTGAATTATGAACAGATGAATTTTGGTCACCTCTAAAACTATTTTTTTTATTGCCGCTTGGTTTGTAATCATCTGCCACACCCATGAATTGGTTTCTGTGGACTCTGAAACCAAAAAGGGCAGAAACAAAAAAACAAGGGGGGGCGCCTATGGCAAGAGTGGTTGCAGTCATTTACAGTGAGGTTGAAGGTCCATTGTAGAGGTGATGCAAGAGATACAGATTTTCTTTTAAGCCAGATGCAGTACAAGATATCCAAGAAGCCTTGTTAATCCTGCTTCATCATCCCTAGGAGGATTTACGGTCCCTGCTCCTTGAAGGTATCTCAGGTACTTCCACAGCAAACTTTCTGTCTGTTACTGCTGCCGTTACAAAGCAAGTCCTCTGTAAGATGATGACCAGCAATTTGGATAAAAAAGCTGGATCCCCTCTGTGCTTCAGTAAGAATGGTCCTAAGTGATTTAGCATGGAAAAATGTAGTAGTACAGAGGACTGGGTTAAACAATAGCAAAGCAAGACATGCTTTAAATGAAAACAGGCCTCATGACACTGGAAGGAAAATGGTCTGGAAGATGTAGTACATATAAACTTCAAACCATCAGCCAATATCTGGCATCAATTAGAACAGCACACAGGACACTGGGCTGCCCCATGGGCTGGATATTGCATCCTGTCCCTCCCTGCAGGGTGGCACCAAGCACCCAGGGCCATGTGGGGCAAGGCAGAGCAGACTTTGCCAGGGTTATATGAGCTGAGCCCTTTTGCAGCTAGTTTATAGCACCAGTTAGGTAACTGTAGAGATCTGTGGTATGGGGGTAATAAAAAACTTGCTTTTGAATTCTTGCATTTTCTCTAATTATCTTTCTCATGTTCGTGCATGTGTAGGTATTGTGTCTAAAGGTGAAGGAAACCCTGATTTGTGACAAAGCTTCCTCTTAATTTCCAAGGTCAGTCTGTTACTTTCCAAACAGGAATGGACAGGGTTAAGTGCACCTGAAGCAAGAGGGCAAATTTGTGAGGCAAAGATCTGCGCTGGAAGTGAAACAAACAATGACAGTAGCAGTCACATGTAAGGTGTCTTTCTGTGGAAGTCACTCCAGCCAGACTGTCACCATGGGTTGAGTCCGCAAAGAAACTGTCATGAATTTCACTGAGCCTAAGAGTGGAGAAGAATCAAATCCAGAGCTGAAGGGCAACTGAGTTTGGTGCAGCTTCCCTTCCCCCTCACCCAGCACACCTCTCAGCTCTGTCGTGTTGGCTGTGATGAGAAAACTTCCTTGGCATTCCAGGATAAGTGGCAACATGCAGTACAAGATATCCAATTTATCAGTCTTTTTCTGGGGCAATCCCTTAGCGCAGCAGTGGCAAACAACAAGGTAGCAGGTACCAGTGCCACAACATCAGTGGTCTACTGTCAGAAGGGCACTCATGGCCTACAAAGTTCTGAAGATGAGCCTTAGCTGGCCAGAGTGCTGACTGCCAAAGGCAAGGCTACAGAGAAACCTCTGGTCTGTTCTCCCCATGGTTCTTCAGGAAGCAGAAGGATGGTAACATCTGTGGTAGCACTTCAGATATTTGCTTTTCTTCCTGAGCTGAGTCGAGTCTGAGGTAGTTTTAGCCTCTGGAGGAGGACTGATAGCATCCTAGGAGAGGTGAAGGATAAAAGATAGACCTTGAGATCATCTGATGTCTTTTGGTTTCCCACAAAGGCCCTGTGACTTAAAGGAAATTGGTTTTATTTTCTATTTGGCTAACATGCACCTTTTTAAAAATAGTAAACTGGTTTCTTGTCATCTGACCAGAGAGAGACAATTTTCGAGCTTCACAATTAAGTGAAAACTAGCCATAAGCTGTAACTCTTACCTGAGGTATTGAGCTTTGCAAGTGAGCTGGAGCACTGGGAACTCAGGCCACTCTGCAATGACAGTACCTTACTCATTTTAGCAACCTGCCTTCCTTTTTCATCAGCTCTTGGGATTTCATTAAAACAGAAAACCTGTTGTGAAGAGACAACGGGTAAAGATTATGCCATGCTACTCCACAGTTCATCTTTCACTCAAGTACAGCTTTTCCCCTTCTTTTACAATGACTCCTCTTGCATAAATAATATCCATATTCCTGCATTTCCTTGGAACTGTAGTTATTACTTCTAACTGTATCATAATTTTCTAATTTTGAGATGTTTCCTGCTAGAGAAGAAGGGTAGAAAGCACCATTCAGTACTAGGTCTGAAGCTGTTTAAAGTCAATAGCAAAAATATCAATTTCCATGTGTTGAACCCTATCACTTGCTGTCTCTTCCCTCCCTTTTCTAATTAATCTCATCCCCTCATCCAAAGATACATACTTAGATCTATTTCTACAAGACCAAGTCTTTTCCAATTTTCATGTGCAGATCTCTTTCTCATCAGGCACTCAAAATCAGGCACAAGCTCTTCTTCCATGCCCATGTTTGACTTCTGGCTGTGGGAGCAGGTCTGGGCTACACTTTGATCATCTTTCCCTCTGCACAGATATGGAGAAAGGGAATACAGAATGAAGCAGGGCAGCTGCAATGGCCTCTGCTCAGCCAGAACAATACTGATGCACTGGGTTTTGTCGTTCTCCAAGGCCTTTCTTCATGTGCCACTGGGCCTTTATCTCAGCAGGAAGAGAGCGTTTCCCTCTGTGCTTGGGGCTGACTGTAAGGGCCTTCACACTCTTTAAAAGTTGCTCTGCAGACATGTGGCAAGTTCTGTGAACAGCTGGGAAAAACAACATTATCTCTTGCAAACTCTTCTTTGCAGAATTCCAAAGCCCCCAAAGGGCCCCATGGCTGTGCACTTTGCAGCAGCGACTGCTGACAGCTCGGCCTTAACACAAGTGAAGCCTCTGCAGCCTCACCCCTCTCCAGGCAGCTTTGCTCATAAGCATCAGGGCTGTGAGCAAAGTTGTGTGCTGCCATTGACAAGTCGTTGGTAAATCCCTGGGAACCTGGGAGCCCAGACAGTGCCTGATCCTCAGCTGTTGGTGTCCCAGGAACACGGGTTCCCAGTCCCAGCCTGGTCAGCTGCAGGAAGGTCTGCTCTGCTCATCACAGTGTGGTTGATTCCCACCAGTTTTTGGAGGGTCCCTGGCAGGCAGCTGGCTGCCCTTCCCCTGGCCAAACCCTGTGCTAGTCAACAGCCATCCTGCTATTTAATATTTCAAATATGCGTGAATATTCCACTGAGTGTCAGCATCCCGTTATTTTCTCAGATTCTTTGTGGTCACCACGGGTCATGGCTCTCCCCTGGGGAGAGCCACTTCCATTTCAGACCTGAGGAAAAGCCTGCATGATGAAAGCTGGTCTGTTTTATTTCTGCATAACTGTGTTAGTGAGTCTAATAAAATATATTCCCCTCTGTCCACGGACCTTGTTGCTTTATGTTCTTAGATCATTATGCCCTACGTCCACTAGCACCACCAAGATGGAATAACTCTGCTGTTTGTGCTGTGACTGAGAGCTCAGACACATCAGTCTGCCAGCATCATGGTTTTTCTGAAGCAGTCTTGAGGGAAACAGCAGATCTAGTGCTCAAAACACCTCTCCCCTTTCCTGGGTTTGGGAAAGATTACATATTTCTGAGTCACATCCTTGCCCCAGGGCTCCTGCCACCAATTGGATTTAGGCATTTGTTTGTTTACCCTGGCCTGGCTCTCTACACCTGCAAGGTGTCAGGACTGATGCTTGTTCCCTGGTTTGATGCTGCTGTTGCTCCTTTTAGATGAAAAATGATTGGGTGACAACCTGCAGTTAGTTTTGGAATTCTGATTATTTACATGGAACCCAAACACAGGTGTTTCAGGTGGTTCCAGTGGGTGCTCTCCCATTTCAAAACTATTTTCCTCTATTCCTTTGGGCTGGACTGGGAGGTGAGCTCCTGTGCTGAGACAGAGCAATTTGACATTGTAGTTAAACCACTTCTCTGCAGACTGTTCATTTACACAGCACCCTATCATGTTGGTATTGCTAAGATAGGTACAGAAAGCCGAAAAAAAGAGTGAATTTTATATTTATGGTTCATATGTATTTTCTAGTAAAGCTATTTGTAGGGAAAAGACTAATTACCTGGGTGTCAGTATGCTGAGGTTTTCCAGTCACCATAGTCATAGATTCACAGAATGGTTTGGGTTGGAAGGGACCTCAAAAATCATCTAGCTGTGGGCCCCCTGCCATGGGCAAGGACACCTTCCACTAGAACACGGCCCCACTGAGCCTAATCTTGAGCACTTCCTGGGATGGGATACCCACAGCTTCTTCGGGCACCCTGTTCCAGTGTCTCACCACCCTTACACTAATGAATTTCTTAAAAATATCTGACCTAAACCTGCCCTCTTTCAGTTTGAAGCCATTCCCCCTGTCCTATCACTTCATGCCCTTGTAAAAGACCCTCTTTATCTTCCTTGGAGATTCTCCTCAGGTACTACAAGGTGCCATAAGGTGTCCCTGTAGCCTTGTCTTCTCCAGGCTGAACAGCCCCAGGTCTCTTAGCATGTTTTCATAATCAGATAAATCTTAACCTTTTTTCCAGGTTTCATTTTTTGTCATGCCATGACTGTGGGTTCTGCCTTCACCTTGGCTGTATTTTTGATGTATGGAATCAGCAATTTAAAATTCCTGACTTGCTGTCACTTCAAGTTTTTATAAAACATCTCAATATTTCTCTTGGGCTTTTTTCATCCCTGGACAAACTTCTCATTATGTCAGCTAAAGAAACATTGTGGCTCCTCCATGTCAGCACCAGAAGGGGAGGGTTGTGAGTGAATTTGGCTGGGGCACAGGGAGCTGATGGAAGGGCAGGGAGTGAATGCCTGTCTTGGAGAAGCTGTCAGGGTGTGTGGTGGAATGGCACAGGGGAGCCAGGGAAGGAGGAGACTGGGGGAGAGAGGTGGTAGGGTCAGGATAGAAAAATATTTGGAAATGCTGACCCAGGGAAAATGTCAGTGCAAGACTTGATGGCTGGGCTGACAGGTAGAGGAGAAGCACCCTCTGAGGACAAGCCCAGCTGCAAGCCCCTGCTGCTGGATATTTCCAAAGTGGAGCTACATATCTGGACACCCGGTGGTAGAGAAGTGTGGCTTGTCGAGGCTGGGCGTGTCCCACTTCAGGGACAGAAAGAGAAGCAGGCACACAGCATCGTGAGGGAACAACTCTTCTCTGCTTTATTTACAAATTTGACTCCTTTATATATTTGCACAGAGGTCAAGAGATTGGCTACAGAGGTGGCCACCTCTCAACTTGGATGATGGACATCACCATCAATCATTTCTTCTCTCAGAGGAGAAGAATGCAAACATTCTAAGAATAGACATTGTTTTTATGAAGCTGCGTGAGAAAGTTCTACAAAAAACAAAAAAACCAAAATACTCAGAGCAACAGAGAAGACTGCAGTGGCCATGCAGAGGTGTTACAGCATGGGGACTTTCCATTCCCTCACCTCCCCACTGCACGTGTGGATCAAACCTACTAGTGTCTGTGATCTTAGCAACAATTTGAGTGCTGCCTTTTCAAGTTTTGAAGGGGAATGAAGAAGGCAGAAGTGCAACATCACCTGCATCTGGGTATGTGTGTTGTCAGAGAGCACAAACTGCAAATAAAAATAGTGAGGTGAGTGGGGGGGAGATGGAGGTGGAGGAATTGCAAGAGATGTGTTGTGCTGCAAAATGTTCCTGCCATTGACAGTGTTATTCAGTGATAATGTCTTGGCACACTACTTTTAGACACTGGTTCATCCTATTCCTCCTCTCTTTTCCTGTTGTAATTCCAGGATGGCTCTGGGCAGAGAAGATGAAGAAAGAAGTGGAGGTGTATAACATACATTGCAAACCTGAAGTGTGTCAAGTTTGAAAGGATCAATGAATTGCTTTGAGTTCCTGTGCATGGTTGGGACCCCAGAGGAAATGAGGGAAACATTGTCTGGGTGGTCCAAGGGCAGGTCAAAGTGGTAAAGCTCGTCTCCTGGCTCCTTGTCACACCAGGTATCCCTCCTCATCAGTGGAGTCCCTGGCTTGGTTCCCACGGTGACACAGCCAGAACCTGTGCTGTGGGGTGGGGAAAGCTTCTGTGTGCCAGGAGCTGTTCCACACCTGCAAGATCTGCAGTGTCAGCAGGGCTTTGTTGGCATGGTGGTTAGCTGGCCTCAGCCAGCTGTCAGGCAGGCAAGGTGCTCTGCACCTGGAAAGCTCATCGTGGTGATGCAAATTATACGCCACACCAGGGACTTGCTCTCTCCTCACTAGGCCCTGCAGGTAGCTCACAGGCACTGGATTGTGCCAGCTGGAGGATGTAGAGATCCTAGAAGTGCATTCCTGCTTAGAAACATTTCTTACTGAAGAAGAGTTAACCTCTGGTGACTGCTGTAAGCTCCCATGCTGGGCCAGTGCAATGTCAGTCCCAGACACAGCAACATGCCCCACCTTCCCTACTGGCTTAAGTTGGCCTTTCTTTTAAGGCAAAGAAACTGAATTTTTCTTTCTGTTTGTATTTATTTATTTTTAAAACAGAGGGATTTCTGGAGGGGGGAAAAAAAAAAAAGTACACGAGCTCTAATGTGACCCTTCCGTGTTTCTGTGCAGTGAGGACCTTCTTATTTCCTGAATGGCTTGCTCTGCACTCCAGTTAACTCACACCCTGGATCTCATCCAAGTACATTCTGTTTCTTGATACGAGGCCAGGCTTTGCTGAGTTGTGGTGCCATTTTCTTCTGCCTGCTCTCCTCCCAGTTCCTCTATTATCATCCTCATTGCTGAGTATTCCTAGTGTTCCCTTAGCCCAAGGGAAGAGCAGAGCCCAGCCCCACGCCTGCTCCTGACAGCAGTTGGAGCTGGAGCTGCAGGGAACGACTCCTCCAAGGAGCCTGTTGGCTGAGCTGTCCCCAGCTCAGCCTGTCACTGAGAGGCATGTCTGAAATCAGCTGAAGCAGAAAACATTTGAACTCTACACCCTGCCAAATACCTTCCAGATGTGTAAGATGTAGCCTCGCTGTGGACTCTGACTGTAGCTCTGCCAACATACGTCTGCACATTTGTGGTGCACAGGGAACATGAAAGTGGATATTTTACAACATCTGCTGCCTTTTCCTAGTTCTCCCTCCCTGCTTTTTTGCAGTCCTTTTCCTATATTTCACCCTTCAATTTAAAAAAAACCAAAAAAGCTACAAATCTTTCTCCTGATTTATTGAATCCTCTTTGCACATTTGGTACATTTTTGTGCCAGCAGTGTGGTAAAAAGGGAGGGAAACAGAGAGACCTTGTTCTCCTGCCTGGAAATCAAATCCGTGCCCAGGCCCTTTAATTATTTCTGTATTGATTCAAGGTGGTTTTCTTGCAGAATCAAATAATAAATAATAAAAATCATAGTATCAAATGCCATTGAAAAGGAGCTTTGTTAAAAACAGGGATTTATCTTGCTTTCATAGTAAGAATTATGTCCTTAGTCCTGCTGTCACCTGGGCCTGAGGGGTGTCAGAGCAAAGCCGTGCAGAAAAGGGAAGGGAGAGAGCAGAGAGGCCTAAGGATTAGGTTAAATGTGGAAGTGATAATACTTCTTATTTGAAAATAAAGAAAATTATTGAATTGAATTACTGAATTATTGATTGGGCTCTGTTCTAGTGGAAGGTGTTCTTGCCCATGGCAGGGGGCTCAGAACTAGATGATTTTCAAGTCCCTTCCTTGAATTGACCCTTTCACAGTCATTCTCTGAATCTATGACTGTGGTGACTGGAAAATCTTGAATAGAATAATTGAATAATTGAAAATTGAATTATAGGTCTTACTTTTAAAGTACTCTTCTAGTTAAGAAAAAATAAAATAGCAGCCTTGCTTCTTTGGTGCTCCCAAACAAAAAAGGTAGGTTTGCTCTGACTACTTATCTCTGACTCCACAAGTGGTGGTTATTTTCTCTGTTGCTAAAAACTGTGTATTTTTAAAGAAATAATCACCTTTGGAGCCCATGGCTATGTTAGTATCATTTGTTCTTGAAAGTTAACCAGATCCAGGCCTGGGATATATTTTGATGAGAGACCACCTGGGACTCACAGAAGCCATCTACACACACCAGGGAGTTGTGGTCAAGCTCCTGGCACGGAGCAGACCACAGGAATCTAATGAGTGGAAAGACCTCATTTGGGCCCATCATCACTGCTGAGCTAACTGATGGGGCTGAAATGCAGCAATACTCACACACCTATTTCTGTCTTCTTGCCGTGGCAAACTGGTGCGTGAGAAACCTGTCAGTCAGCTCCCCAGACTTTCACAAATGAAGAGGTCAAATGGAGGCTCTCTGTGTGACTGTGCATGCCACACAGCTGGGGGAGGGAGACGGAGATGTGGCAAGATGGAAAAATGTGTCTCCTGCTCAGTCCACCTATGTTACAGTCTGCCTTCTTTTGCAAACTTTGGTTCCAAGAAGTCAGTGTAGTAATGTTCCTGTTTTGCTACAATGTTTGCCATCAACCTGCCCGGGTGGCACCTGGCCCTGAAGTAACTCAAAATTTTGTTGGGACAATACCCCTGAGAGGTGCAGCTCTTACCAGGACTCTGTTTAGCCAGATGTGCAAGCATCTTTCTGACTTTGGGCAGGTGTCTCACTGACATATTTTGCACCAAGCATGCCTGGAGGGACCTACAAGATCCCACCTGTTCTAGCCTGGCAGCTGACCTGAGGGGGTGGTCTCTGTCTCTCTCTCNCTTGCAGCTTTTGATGACTGTGGGGATCTTTTCTTAGAGCATTTTCTGCAGTGAAACCTCACCTTTTTCTGCTGATGTGTGGACCAGACCAGGTTATAAATCTCATTTAGTCTAGACTAAAGCAGTTTGACTTGATGACCTTAATGGTCTTTCCCAACCTAAATGATTCTGTGTTGCTCTGAAAGCTGTTTTAGTACTATGTTTTTAAAATTATTTGTTTCTTAAACTGGTTCGGAAAATTGAGATGTTTCCATGCCTCTGTTAAAGATGATTAGGGAAAGATGTGAACAGTATGCTGAAGAAAGAAGATTTTAAGAACTAAAAGAATGATCTCAGTTCACCCCTTCTTCCTTGAGTGCTACAGATAGAGTAAAAAGGGGGCCCTTACTTATATTGGCTGCTGCTTCATCTCTTGATATGATTTATCTATAACAGTATGTCAAAACTGGAAAGATCTAGATGAAACAGCTTTACTTTTACAGAGACCTGCTCCTCAGCAGTTTAAATCTTAGAGACAATTTTATGTTGTGAAGCGTCTCGAAGTCTCCTTGGCCCCTTTCCAGCTCATTGTCCCATGGAACATCTTCCTTCCAGTGCCCCCAGTGAGTGACCTCTGACTGTGTACCTACAGGATGAAGCAAAGCATCTCAGCTTCAAAGCTCCTGAGCTCCTCTTGCAATCCCTGCCTATTATGTGAACACGGAAAGAGAACAGGCAAGTAACAGCCGTGCCTTGTCATTTGCAGAGGACACAACTTTATTTAATAAACAGTACCTCTGATAGAATCATTCTGCATGTCGACATCACCATCTCTGCTGGTGCCCTGCCTGCAATATCCCCATGATAATCAAGGTAACTTTTGTAAGACAGTAGAGATAGTACAGCAGATAGTAAAGGAAGCCAGACTTGCTTCAGTCTTTGTGTCTGTCTGCTCTTCCATTTGCTCAATTAGTTTTGGATGTGACTTATTTCACTCACATCTCTTTGATCTACTGCCTCGAGTACACCCTAAGCCACTTCTGTCTTCCTTCTCCAGTTTCTTAGGCTTGTATTATTGCTCCCTGATGGCTCTGATCTCACATTTTTAGCTGCTCCAGGCCTTCCTGATATTCCCAGTGAAACTACAACAATCTTCTCTCTTCAATCATTTTAAGGTGTAAATTTGATCTCTATGTTAGTCTGCCAGCTGACTTCTCTGGAGATTTCCATACCCCCCAGCTCTGTGTGTGTGATGAGACTGAACAAGAAGATAGTGTAAAAATGGGAGATTACAACTAATTCATATCTGAAGTGATGACTGTTTGCAAATGAAATGCTTTTGTGCGTTGTGTATGATGTTCAATAAACCCAACAGCAAACTCCATGCTGCTCCCAGTCTCATGGGACTGAATTCCTGGGAATTCTGGAAGCTGCAGGAGTTGGAAAAGGTAGTGATGCAGGACAGCAGGTCTGGAAACCTTTACTCTGTCTTCTGCTAAGAGGTTTTGGACTGGCAGGAGGTGAAAATACATTACCATTAGTGGAAAGAAAATCCTGCTCTAACCTTCTTTGTGCTTTTTGCCTTTATCAGACAGTGACTGTCTCATGGAGGAACTTACCAGGCTTCCTCCTAGGACTCAGTGAGTAGAGTGGTTAACTGCTTTTCCAGAGGGTGGACTGCATGACATTCACTCTGGTCATTTGCATCATGGTCAGCTGCAGTCTGTGATGCAATGTCTGTTGCCTTAAGGGATGGCAGGTCCAACTCAGAATGGAGCAAGTATTGCAAGTCAGGGGATTTTAAACCTATGATAATGAATACAGGTTATTTATATTATTATATTGTTATCATATGTTATTATTTTGAATAATAATTTACATTAAAATCCATGGTAGTTCCATGATCAGTGCAGGCATTTGTGGTTCAGCTATGGTGCTTGAAGTACCACTCCTTCAGTCCACACAAGTCAGACTGAATGTCTGCAGCACAATTTGACTATCAGTGAAACACAAGGCACCCCAGTACATTGTCCAATATTAATGGTCACAAATCCCTATCATAACCATATGGAGACTTTTCATTTTGCTTTCGTTCTTTCGTGGCAAGGGGAGAGTTTTAGAACAAGAATAAGCCAAAGCCAGTGCAGAGAGAAAAGAGCTGACTAAAAGTTTTTTTTTCCAGAGGGAGTTAGTGTTAAGTTTTTCTTGAGGTGGTGGATAACTGCTCTTGAGAAGCTGATGTTCTTGCACAGCTGGTGGTATTATGATGGACTGATTACTGACACCACACAGGTCTGAATTTTACTGCATTTGTATAGCAGGGCTTATGGATGTTCCCATTTAAAATTTTGGATAATTGAATAGCTAGCACATTTAAAAATGCATGAGGAGTGAAACTCCTGCATACAAGAAGCAGTCAGCTCAAATGCTCCCGAGGCTTATGAGCATCTGCACCTTGAACTGTTGGTTTGGTTTGTTATTTGGGGAACACATGACATTTAATGTGATGACCTCTGCCAGTAACTTCATAAATGTACTCACTCTGGTATAAATTATTGTCCACGTTACTATTATTATTATTATTATTATTATTATTATTATTATTATTATTATTATTATTATTACTATTACACATATGGAATGGATGTATAATCCAGGTTTTTAGAAGTAAGTGCACAGAATTGGTGGTATTCAAAAGGCTGTTTGGTGGTATTCAAAAGTACAGTGGGCAAATGTCCCAAGCGAACCTGTTCAACTTGCAGTTTGCATGATCAGGAGATACTGAAAGCAGAAATACCTATTTCCTGATACAGAAAAAAGAAAGAATCCTATACGACTACTTACCAGCTGTAGCCACAGCAAATGAACTGTGCCCTCAGTGCCTTTCCCTGAAATAACTCCAAACTTAATCCTGAGATATTCATAAAAGCTCTTGAAGGGGAATATGATAGCATGTTCCAGTTCAAGAATAGAGCAGTCCAACCCCTCAGCTGGGTAAAATAATGCTCAGCTAAAATGAATGGAAGGATTTACTGGAAAAACAACAAATAGTCCAGGTTCAAGGTGTTCTGTGGTCTTCAAAACAAGCAGACAAAAGCACTTCAAAATAATCCCACTTCACCCTCACAGCCCTCAATTGCAAAACACAAATAAAATTTCTAGAACTTATCCAATAATTACACAGTAATTTATAAATGGAAAAACAGACAGCAAATTAATTGCCAGAGATTTCAGAGAAGACCATGACAGGCTTAGAGTTCAAATGAAAATAAACAGTGAGACCATGCTTCATAAATGTGCTACATTATTCCTTTAAAAAAATATGTACAGTTCAGAGAAAGAGGAGAATGGATGGTCCATAATGAGTCTTCTGGTCTTGGGGAGAAGAGTGGACAGAGAAACAGCAAACATGACCAGTTTCTTTGGATCAAATATTTTTAAACCTTGCTTTGGATAAACATCTTTAAATCTTTCTAATCCTTATTTTCTATTATTTTATAAAGACCTCTGTATTGTAGCTATGGTCCAGTCTGCTCCAGTGGCAGACAATGAAAAGGAGAGGTTTATTCATCTGTTTCATCCCTTTTATCAGCTCCCAAGTGCCACACAAACGAAGTGTGATACCTTGCTACATAAGCAGAGACCTGATTTGAAAGATGGGTTTACATTTCCTTAGTATTATGTACTTGCCCTACCAGAACAGTTATGTATTTGTTTATGCATATTTTATGTGTGATTAGACATTTCCTCCATCTCACTTTACCTTGCCTTCTTATCCTCAAGGAATTTTAAGCAACCAGTTACTTGTAGACTTTTTTCATTCTCTCTTCAGTCTTTACTGCCCACTGCTCATTTTTAGAATCAGGACAAAACAGAATCAGAAAAACTGTCTCTGGAGTCCTGCAAGCTCATTGCTGGTCTTTTGTAATAATGTAATTGTCACACCTTTCTGTAAATTCCTAAATGTACTGAGCTTTTGTTTTGTGCAGAGTTGGAAACTTTAGCCAGCTTCTTCAGGAATTTTTGAAACACTGAGCAAACTGCAAGGGAGAGAATTTACAGGGTTATGCATCATTTATATGCAGACTGAGATTATGAATTTGGCTTATTGGTATTATCCTTTCAGTTAATGAAAACTACTTTTTTTTAAAATCAAATGAGGAAAAAAGTACACACTGGATACAGCTCTTACTATATCCAAAGGCTGTAATTCCAAGTAGTTAGGCATTCAGAAAGCCCCATCTCTCCCTAATTTCCTCTCCAAACCCTTCCACCTGACTTTGTGTCTCCAAAGCCCAGTTCCAGCAAAACTAATATTCCAGTCTCTTCTTTCATAATATGTGGAAACTCTCAGGTGGAATGGCTTAGTCTTGACCTCTTTTGCAATTTAATGCCTTGTAAGGCAGCTCAAAAATATTTTTTATTATATAGAAAGCGATTTCATTGCTCCTTCAGCTGAATTTAAATGAGCATGGCAAATCCAGTGTTTTAATGAGGAATGTTATTGACTTTGGTTCTGAAATTCACCTCCTGGCAGCCACTAGGATCTTTCAGCAAACGCCACCAAAATGCCATTCCCTCTGAATCTAAGGGCTTGACCAGCAGTTGCTACAGAAAATCTTGTATTACCTCCAGGACATCACTGCCCTGCCAGAGAGTAAATTGACAGAGATGTGCTTGTTCAACTTGGTTGTGGATAAAGACCTAGGAACGAGCTTTGCTCTGTAAATGAAGTTTCTTTTAACTGGAAGTGAGGGGTTTTAGCTCTGCATGCCAGCTAGCCATAAACAAGCAGGTAAGGAACACGTGTTTTGGAACATAATTTGTTTCTGACTGCTGCTGGAACAAACAGGTTGCCTTGGTCTTTCCAATATGCTTTCAACCATAAGGTATTTGCCTCCACATATTGTCAGACAAATGTCAGCTAGATCAGGCTTAAGTGATTTCCCAGAATTCAGGGATAGGATGTGCACTTCTGGTACTTCCCAGAAGACTTCTTTTCAGCAAACCTTGACAATATTGCATACCTCATTATGAAGGATTATTTTCATTTATGGAAGATGGTGTACAAATAATTGCCATTTATTGAGAGATGCAAGAACATTTCTGTGTGGGTCGTTGGTCTCAAATATATACAATGTTCTTCACTTTGGATCAGGCGTTTCCTAGAATGCAGACTGAATGACTCTCCTTTAGGGCAGGCAGCAAACAGAACCATGGCTCTTTTTATTTTTATTCCCTCTCTTCCCCCTCCCCACCCCCGCATCCCATGGCTGGTAATGCTCAGCCACAGGATATGAGAAATTAAGTCTGAATATGCACTCATGCATATTTATATGCCTGCCTATCATTTCCTAGCCATGCACATGTTGCCTCAAGTACTTCACCCAAAGAACTTCTGGTTAGCCAAAGTGCACACACATCTCAGCTCCACCCAAATATCCTACATGTCCTGGATCTGTGCTTTGTCTGGTAGAATAGAAGGAAAAAAAGCTTATTCAGGATGAGGAATTCAGAGCCAAGTTCTGAAGAGGTAGTAAAAGAGCATTTCCTAAACCCTCTTCTGTACAGGAGGCCCTAACTTCTCCTCATTCACACGAATGACTGTGAATTGCAACTGATGAACCTGATTGATAAAAACAAAAGAAAAAAGGTAGAACCTGACTTACTAGTAGTAAATCCAAGTAAGAAAAACCAGCAGGAATAGACATTGATGTCACAGGCAACAGCTTTGTAGGATCTTACATTCACCAGAGTATCTGATAATCCTGTTCTCTGCGGAGTCATATTCCCTGAAATGAATTATTTACAGTAGGTTATAGTCAAGTTTCCTTCATGGTGAAATTTTCAGAATAAAATGTTTCAAAACCAGCTCTAGTCCAAATATATATCCCTTTGGTGGACAGTCCTAACTAGAACTACTAAGTAATAATCACTTAGTCTTTGGCTTGGGTGGTAGGAACTTTAGGGCTAAAGTTGTTGATTTGAGGTGATACCAGCAGGTATGTAATGGATAGACAAATATATTCCCTGGTAAAACAGAGAATTTGCTTGACCTTAGTCTTTTGTCTACCTCAGTCATGACATTGGACATTCAGAGAAGGATACAGATGCTCTTTTCTGCCGGGCAGAGGAGGGGAGAAGATATGTGGCTGCAGCTGGGCCAGTCTGCAGAAGCTCCCTGTCCAGAGTGCAAGTATGCTTGGTTTTTAGTACCTGCTCTTTCCAGGTTTGCATTTGCCACTCTGTGTAACAGGTGTTGGGGATGGCTTAAATTAGATAGGTTGCCTTGTGAGAATCCAGCCTTTTCAAAACAACCAAATGATAATCAAATTGTAAGGATGCTGGGAGATCTGCGTTCCCCTACACAGGCCTTTAATTTACTCACTTCATGAAGAAAAAGCATTTAAACCTTTAATCTGACTGATTATGATGTTTGAGGGGCTTGTCTCATGCATGTAATTTTGGAGAGCTTCTTGGGGAACGTGTGGGATCTCTGATGGATGACGTTTGGCCAAAAAAAAAAAAAAGCCAAGAAAAAGAAAACAAGATACTCCTTTAAATTTATCTTTTTTTTCTTTTTGATTGGCTTTTAATTACATGCATAATTTACAGGCTCTTATTCACTGTAAGATAATAGGGCAGTATGGATTCCTGAATTTCTAGCCCTGCAAAAGTGTAGCTCATTTATTTTAATTGACTGGGTTATCTAGCCAGTTAACAGGATGGTCAGGCTCTTGTAGCGAAGTGCTGCAGCATCAGCAAGGGTTTTTCCCCAAACACCTGTCTTTACCTAAAAAATACTTTTCTTGTAAAGCTCCTGTGGAATGGATGGATGCAGTTGTTGAGTTGTTGGTGTGGTCATTTATGAGTCCTTTTCTACTGTAAAATGGTATTTTTGCACATATTCTTTTGTTGTATGTTTCTTTAAAAAAATACCCAAACTCTTCAGCTTGCATAAACAGCAGTGCAAAGACCAAACATTGGGGTAGAGATGATACCCACACATTCTGATTTGGTTACTGTTGGGCCCAAAGAACATTTTCACCAATTTTTCACCTCCGTGTTTCATTTTTCTGCCATAATTTTGGACAGAAGAATAAATCAGACGCAGAAGGAGGGTTGAGCTGTGACAAGATAAATTCAACTGAAACCCTCACTCAAGGGAACCAAATGATGTGAGAGCAGGATATTTCTGCTGTCTGCAAAGGAGATCACTGGTGCAATGCTGCTGCTGATCACCCTGCTGGGTACAGCAGGCTGCACTCACTGGGGTGGCTCTCGGTGCTGGACAACATTTTGGATACATGACATGGATGTTGTTTGAACTTTTCCACTAGTTCAGGTGCTTCCTGCCCTGTTCACTCCACTCCTACAAAGCTCTGTAGGGGCACAACCCCATGGAGTCACCTGGCCAGTGGGACAAAAAATTACCAATAGAGCAAACCATGTAGCTATTGCAGAGCTGTGGCCTAGCTGCAGTTGAAGTCATTAGAAGACTTTTTTCAGAACCTTGAGGCTTAAATCTTAGAAATTTCCTGGGTATTGCACAAAGCACGCAAGTTTGTACAGGGCTTCTTTAGGACTAACGTGTTTGATAAGGGAGAAAGCCAAAAAAGTGTATTTTCTAAGATTGTGATAGTGAACTTTTGATTGGCAAATTAATCCAGGACCCAGCAAGCTGTCTTCAAAAACTGTGGTGAAAAAAAACCAGATCACAGAAGAGGAATATGTGCAGCAATGCCAGCAGCAGGGAGAGGATCACAGACACCAGCCCACAGAGAGCTGGAGGCTGCAGCACGGTGTGAGTACAACCGAAGCTTCCTCTCAGTAAGAAATAGGGAATTTAAAGATCCCTGTGACTCTTGTGCTGCCTGTCAGCAGGAGACTCCTGCAGCCCGTGGGAGATGCTGCTGGGCAGTCAGCGCTGCCCCACAGGCAATGGAACCATCAGGCACTGTTTTCTGAGAGACGGGGTACCACAGGAAGGGAAACCTCTTAGCAGAGGTATTGGTTAGTTATTCCTAAAGGCAGTGGGCCAGAGTAATGCTCTCGCCGTAATTTTTTTTTCTGCATATCTCTTCAGTGAAATTTGCTATTTACTGTGCTAAATTGCACTTTTTAGACTGGAGACCTCACAAGCTAAACCATGTGATTTTAGGGTATATGTAGCTACAACAGAGGAACAGAGCAGCCATATTTTACTTTGCAATTCATACAGTGTTCCTTTGTTCCTTCAGGCTCTGCCACCACGATTTAAAATGTCTAGCACGTAGTCGTGCCTTTGCCTCTCTTGATTCCTATGGAGTCTGCAGTATTCCACATGAATGCAGCTAAGCTCGGAGTGCTAGGAAAATATATTACTCTGCATAATACGAGCTAGTTTAAAAAAGGATATATGTGTATGGGCGTATGAGAGGTGCAATGCAGCCGTGCTTTCTGGTTGCTGCTCTGAAGTCTGCTCATCAGAACAAGAGAGTTTGTTTTATGCCTCCCAAGAGAGGTCTTGTGCAGTGTTTGAGGTACGCGCTGAAAGACCTCATTGACGATGCAAACACTTCAGCTGTCATTGACTCATAAAAAACCTCAGAATAGGAAGGTCTGTAGGAAATTGATTTTCTTTAATTCCTTTGTGAAGTGCCATGCAGAATATTGATCACTTTGGTATGAATGATTTAAATCTCCCTCTGGCATCTACTGGAAGGCAAACAGGTTTTCATCAGAGATAATTTTTTAGTTGAAACCTTGTGCTTGTCATTTGAATATTAAGATGTTTGGGATGTTCACAGACCCAAAGGAAGCAGAACTATCGTTTCTCCTCAGAAACAGTTGTTACTTAAACTGCTGGAGATTTATTGTTTCATGCAGTGTTGTGCCACATACAACTATGTTAATAGCATTGCAGTGAATAACTAGAAACACATTGTGGAAGTATTACTCTAGATACAGTATGTTCTATCTTTGGAGAAGGACCAAGGTGACTCAAGATTCTCTTAGCATCAGCTTTATTAAGGTTCTTCACTACTAAAATTTATCATCTTGGAGCATAATTTGCAACTAATATTAATGATGAGAAATATGGTAATGGAAAATCCCTGTGGAAAAAGAATTCAGTTTTAAAATATGTCTGTATTATGTTTCTACAAGTAAGTTACAGTTCTGTGTTAGAGCTGAATTTTTCTAATTCTTGTTTTTCTCCCCTGGCCTCAGAGGCATCAAGGGTAAATTCACGAGTGCATAAAGTGTGGAGTGCACTCTGGGCGGAAGGAGGGATACTAAGGGACTGTAAAGCACCTTATTTGCTTGGTATTTACAGGGAGTTATTACTTTGGTCCAACGCAATATTAGTGAGCTTTTGGAAATTACATTGAATGATTCACTGGGAACCAAACAATAGTAAATAATGCCTGCTTAAACTTGCTGCCACATGAGGAATATTTTGACTTGAAGAGAGTTTATTTGCCTAAATAATCTATATTTCTAGAAATTTTTAAGGAAGATCAACCAGTGTAATCATAAATCAGCAGACTGTGATATTCACTTTCCTTTACTCCTGATTGCTATGGCATTTACATTACCTTGGTCTGCTAGATCATGACAAATACTATCTCTCTGGGACTAATCTGTTCTGCTGTGCATGGAAACAACAGGGAATGTTTAAAGAGCTTCCACTATGTGTGTATGTGTGTGCTGTAGAACTGCCATGGAGAGGAGAGTGCACAGTGAGAGTTTTCAGGGCAGAGGGGGCCCAGGGTTGGAACTGGAACTGCCCTAGTCCCAGTGATGTGCTCAGCTGCATCCAGTCTGAAACTGTGATGCAGGTTCCTATCCCCTGTGAAATCTTTAGGAAGTTTGGCTGCAGAGCTCATCTGCATTCAGCACATTGAACTCTCTCTCAGCAGCACTATTAACCTCACTTATTATCACTCTCTAGGTTAATGATGGGTATCTGATCTGCATAGCAATCTTCTCTCTTTTGGTGTGTTCATTATGGTCTCAGGCATAATTTATGTTATTAAATAGCAGAAGTGAAACACAGGGTAATCCCTTGCAAAATAAATGTCTGTATCTGTGTCAAAACATGATTTCAAGGTAGTTGGGAAGAGACTGATACACTGAAATTTGATGTTCCTTTGTCACCTGTCTGTGACCTGTCCAGGGGACTCTGCTTGGCTGAGCAGAGGGGTAGTCAGGGCTCCACAGCAAGACCCAGCCTCAGACAGAGTAAGGGCATCCTTACATTAGTGAGGGCATCCCATCCACCTGTCAACCAGCATGGCTGTACCTGGGCAGTTCCAAACACTGCCCCCCTGTCTGCCAGCCCTGATAGCAATACACCATTTCAATATAATCTAGAATCTGCTGGAATACAGAAACTGAGGCTTCCTTTCTCCTGAAAGCTGATGTAACACAAGTGTCCTTGTCTCCCCTGTGCGGCAGCTCATTCTGAGGAGATGTTGGAAGGGCCACTCTGCAAATTGGTGAGGTGGACATGACAAGAGGAATACTTGCTGGAGGTGCCCCCAGCAGTGCTGTCATGTACTAGGACCATCTCCAGCCCTGGGCTCTGGCAGTACCCCCATGGCACTGCCAGAACCAGGTGGAGCAGAACCAGATGTTTCTCCCCATGGTATTGCCACCAGTCTTGTGAGTTCAGCGGCTTGCTGCTGCTTATTTTCAGGGAGGACTTGCCCTTGAGAGGAGGAAGTGTGGTGCTCAGTACAGCAATGATCTGGCAAACATACAAAATGGGACATAAACCAGCTGGGGATTCCTGGCTTATGGTGCCTGAAGGAGCTGCACTTTAACAATTAACACAAGATGTAGTACTCATCTGTGTTTAAAGAGTCAGTCTAGCTTAACTGCACTCTGGGAATCACCTTGATTTGTTTGGTTCAAAATGGCACAGTTACAGATTTAAAATAGTCTGCTACTTTTTGCTCAGAGCTGAATTTCTGTTCAACAAAATATTTTCTTCTTGCTATTTGATATTTTTAAGCATTTTCATTCTTTCGTAATAGATTTTTCCCTCCTACCCTTAATACATGCACACAAACACACACTACATGCATGGTTTTGCTCCAGTGGTGAAGCTATCCTTGGTTTCTGACAACTTTATTCCCATAAAATTGTCAGAATATTCAAAACTTTTCAAATTTCAAACTGAAGAAGGGAAACTAAGAAACCAGGCACAAAGCTCATTTTTAAATACACTTCAAGGATTAAAAAGTCTATGGTTGTTCTCATAAGAACAGGAATCTCTCCTCTCAATGCTATAACTGTGTGAATTCCCATGTTCTTCCTGCTTGATGGAGCACACTTTTATTTTGCTCGTGTGGCTGCAGAGAGACGCTTCTAGAGTACCATTGTTCACTTACTGTGATGCCATTCTAATTCACCACTGATGGAAAATTACTTTGAGACATATTTTTAATGACATGGGGCCTTTTATTTTCACTGGGACTAAGCATTTCAGGGCGCTGAGTGTGTCGGTAGGCACTAGAATAAGGTCTGGAGGGTGAAGTGCCTAGGTGTAGATCTCTGGTTGCAACAGTGCATGAGCAGTTTTCCAGACTGGAATCTTTCTCCTGGGGCAAGGGAACATCAGTGCTGGTTTCTGGTATCTGAGCTACAACAAACCTTTGAGACATTTTGTCCCAAAGGGGGCTGGTGTGGTTCTTGTGTGTGTGTATGGGGGTTCATCATTCTTTGCTTTGGAAATCCTAATTCAGTTGAAGATTTAAGCACTACCTGCCTGGTATTTTTCAGCATTTTTGGGTTTAATTGAGGGTAACGAATAACTTGGAAATTTATGTAAACAAAGCAGAAATAAAAGCATGTAAGAAATAAAAGCTTTTGTTTAATTGAACTGAGATTTTGAGTGTTATTCTGTGGTACAGGTAAGTTATGTTCAGTATAGGAGGGAACTTTGAGGGCTGAGAAAGATTGAGGAAGTTTATTTAAAAAAATATATGAATGTTACAGAGAGGGTAACCAGGGAATGACTGTTCACTGGGATCTCACAGTCTGAGACACCCAGTGGAAATACCAGTCTGTGGGTTTGAAACAAAGAGAAGGAAGTCCTTCTCTGTACAATGCATGATTAAATTGGGGAACTCGTCATCACAGGATGTTTGGGAGGCCAAAGGTATGAATGGGGTCACAAAAAGGGTTAGCCAAGCCCATGGCAAATAGGCTCATGTGAGAGCTGGGGTGTGAGCTCTGGTTCAGGAAGTGTCTACGCCAGAGAGTGCTGACAGCCAAGGTTGTGCACTGAAGACATGCTGCTGCCCACTTTGCCTTCCTCTTTTCATTTTTTATGGCATCTCATCACATCAGTGCCAGCTTGTAAAATAAGGAGGAAAGAGAGACAGAGATAGCTCTCACATGTTCTTCCCCAGTAGCTCTCCTGGATGATGCACAGGCTGAAATGGGTGGTAGAAAAGCACACACCTATGCACTCTAGAAAGCCTGGGCTGCAATTGTTTCTGTAAGAAAATGTTCAGGGAGCTGAACATTTGGAGGTAGTCTGGTAATGTAACGTGAGAGGAAAAGCAGCACAGTGGTCACTTATCTGCCACTGGGATCAGAGACCTTTGGGCCAGCACGTGACAGCCTTGCTGCTTAGGAGAGCACCTAAAATCAGGCTGATTCAGGCAATTACTAAAAAGCCCAGCAGCTCACAGGCAAGAAGCAGCGAGGACCACTGTTTGCAAAGCCCTCTGCACTCACAAGTAGCTTCTGGAAATGAGCCCCTCAGCACAGGAAATTTCAAGGCATCAGTCACAGGAGGAAGTGCAAGAACCTGCTTTCCTCACATTAGCTGTTTCACACATGTTTCTCAGACATCGCAGGAAAATATTCTTCAGCTATCCCTAGAAGGCCTTCAGATTGGAAATCTCATGCAGCCTCACAATTCTGGAAGCTCTTCTTGAATCCTTTTATTAAAAGCATGCAGGTACAAATAGCAGAGTTGGAGGAAATTATATGTTTGATATTTAGGATAAGCAGGCTGGGGCTGTACCATCAGGCTCTGACATGATGTTGTTCAGCCATTTTTTAGATAACTCCAAAAGAATTGTGTTTTCTGGTCCAGATTCATTCTTTATTTTCTGGAAGACTCTTCATTGGCTCTGCTTTTCTGGTAAGCAGGGTCCAAAGGAGTTTTTTAGAACTTAGCCTGAGTTTTCCTCAGCGAAGGTACCCACTCAGGACTTATTCCTCAAGGACAGATATTGGGACTTTGATGTCTCAGAAGGAAAGTAAAAAGCCAGTTTAATTAAATAGCTGTGAATGAGATTTTGAAATATAGAATACCTGGAACAGCTCAAAGTGAACCTCTGTCCTAGGAGCAGCTCATTTTAGCCTTTCAAACTTTTATTGCCGCAGCATTCTTTTTCTTTTTTTTCCAAATTGAAGTGCTGACAGCTAAAATGTTACCCCATTTAGTCAGCTGACCTCAAATGCTTTCATTTAGCCACAATGAGCTACTCCAATTAAAGGAAAAAATAGCAGAAATAATCAATCTGAGAGCATTTTTTGTAAGGCACATCTAAACCCAAAATGACTAATGGCTAAGGCAAGGAAAGGAGATTTTTTTCAAGGCCTGGCAGATAAGGAAAAATCATTGCAGATGCATGGAACATAGCTCTCAGAAACATAGTCCCAGTCTGTAGCCCCCAAATGAGTTTCTTTGCAAAGCTCCCTGTAGGACTGTGAATACATCAGTAGAAATATTCAAGAACCATCTGGATGCAGTCCTGTGCAGTGTACTCTGGGATAACCCTGCTTGAGAAGGGAGATTGAACCAAATGGCCCACTGTGGTCTCTTCCAGCCTGACACACCCTGTGATTCTGGGACCACATACGGGATTTCTGGGGCTTCAGGGGTGACTTCTGTGGACTGTGACTCAGTGCTGAGGATGGTTGGCTCACAAATGCATTGACTTCCTGATGAGAGGTCTGGCTCACATGGTGTGGCTTCAGCAGGTACAAAATTCAGCTTTTTCTATGTGGTGGTCTGGACTGAGCATGGGGCAAGGAACAGTGTCACCTCATGTGAATGAGAGTGTAGTTATCAGTTTTTCTGTCTGTGGTAAAAGTGGACGTGCTTAATCCTGACTGGGACATGGTGAACAAGAAGAGGGTGGGTCATGCTCTGGGGGGACATCCTCACCATCCCTTGACTGTCCATGTTGAGCTGCACACTGTTTTTGGGTAGTGTGCAATGGGGTGGGGTAGAAAACCATGTCGTGGGTTGCTTTTAAGACAGACATTTACATCTCAAAGAGATTTAGATGCTTAAAGCTCTGCTGGAGTGGAAGGGTGAAGTTCTGCCCTGTCAGCTACAGAATTTTCAAGTAAAATTGATATGCTTTACCCTGAAGCACTATTGGAGGACCATATGTACATAGAGGCAGAACCTGGTAAAGCCATGTTGTGCATAGGCCCCAAGAAAGACAGTTGAAATTTTCCAGGTGCATAGTTCTGAATGGAAGAGTTTGCATAAAAAGGAGATAAATAATAATGGCATTGGTCCAAGTAACCCTTGGCTGTGATATTTCACTCTGTTTAGTTTTAAAAATGCATTTTCCAGTCTGAACCACTGGAAACATTTCTGTCGATTCCATGTGATATTTTCCCAGTTCTTGCTTTGCTGAGGAATCTGGTGTTTTGGGCCTGCTTGTTTGTTGAAAGGGTTGTTTTTTGTTTGGTTGGTTTTACCTTTTGTTTGCTTGTTTGTTTTTTGGTGGGGTTTAAGTGTACGTGTTTGTTGGGAGTTTTTGTTTGTTGGCGTGGGTTTTTTGTTTTGCCCTTTTTTTTTTTTCCAGTTAACATAGCAAACTGATAATACCAATAAATCATATGACTCATAAGCAGGTGATAGCAACAAACTCTCAAGAACTTTCAGAAGGGCTGCACAGGTCTGGTCTGCAAAGTCCTGTTTAAAACAAAATCCCTTAGTAGCTCTCAGGAGCAAAACCCAAGGTTTTGTAGGCACAAGCATAAATTTTCCATGAAACTAGTTAGGAAACTCTGTATGCAAACTTTGTTGTTGACTCAGCAACAGTTTTTAACAGTTTTTAATGTGATTTCTTGGAACACTTACTCTCTCCAAGCTGTTGAATTAGTTGATCTTCTGAGAACTTCACATTTGCCCTCATTTTGAACTCCTTAGTCAAATTCCATGAAATGCTAATAGTATGCAGGGCAGAGTGCTTAAAAAAAGGCATCGTAACAGCTGCAGAGCTTATATTTCTGCAAAACATTTTTTTTTAAATAGAATTCCCCATGTTCAATATCCAGGAAACATGGCCCAGGAGCAACAGGTTTGTGAATAAAGGTGGAAAAGAAAGATCTGTGAGCCTGAGTTGGACAGAAAGGTTCTGTAGCCTGCTGTTAGAGCTTCTTATTCAATTATCTATTTTAGTGCTGCTTGAATAGAAAAAGTCAAAGTGAAATGTGGGCAGGAGAACATCTGTGCTACCATAATGACTATTCAGGGTATTTTTATTTGATTGTCAGTTTTAGTTTCCTGACAAAATATAATTTACATGTAATTTATCAGAGAACTTTATTTTTACTCTAATGAATTCTTTCCCTTATAATAAATCAAGATTAACCACTTTCTTTTCCAGAGGAACCTTGAATGTTAGTGAAACTTCTGCAACTTGAAAAAGGCAAATTCCGTATTTCATTGTTTTTGTATTACTTAATAAAATTAAATATAATACTAAATGCCAGGTCCCTGATTCATTAATCTTTGTGAAGAAAAACTAATGCTATAATTGTGGCTTCATTTCAAACCTTGATCTCAGTGACAAGTAACAGTTTTTTCCAAATAAATAAAGCTTGCTCAGATGATTTGTGAACAGCATGTTCATTGATATTTTTACTCCAGTTTGGTTCATAATTGTTTGCAAGCACAGTTCCTGTGCTGTGGTTATCAGAGGAGAGAGACTGGCACTGCCAGGGGAGTTTCAGACTGTGGGCTCACTGTGCGTTTCTCATCCTTCCCCTGCAGCCTTTGCAGGGTGCTTGTGTGGTCAGGGGCTCCTGACCTGAACAGGTCCCAGCTGAATCCTCCAAAACATGCCACTGGCAAGTAACAAAGGGGTTTTCTAGTGTAAGAGAGAGTCTTTGCATGCCAATGCAGGATTTCTGTTTTTTAAAAAATGCTTATTTTTCTCAACATGTGCTTGACTAAACGGTAAGAGGAGGTGTACTGGGGTGGGGGCAGTGAGGGCACTGTGTCAGCAAAAGAAACAACCTCCCAGGGTCCCCAGTCAGTGTCTTGGCAATGAGTCAAGCCTTGGTTGTGGAAAACTGCTTTCTAGAGGGAGCATCCCGAGAGGAGCATCCTGAGAGTCCTGAAGGTCCTGAGGGAGCTTCCCTCAGGAGAGAACCACTCCAGGTATGAGGGCAAAACCTGCTGGATGAGCACAAAGAAGATTCCTCCCAGTTTGGCAAAAGTTTCTGCCTTCTTTCTTTCTTGAAGACAGGAAAGTAGTGCAAGATATGCTTCTTCTGAGTTCTTCAAACTCACATCTCTTTTTTTCATTTCTTGGTCATTGCTTCACATACTTCCTTCCTGTCCTGCTGTTCAATGGAAAAATCCTATCAGAGGTGTTACAATGACTTAGAAATTAAATCAGATACTGTCATCCTGCTATTTTGTCACCTCAATTATATAGAATGGAATTAAAAGTACCTTAGAATATGACCCTCAGTATTTTATGAACTCCAAACCACAGCAAGAATATTCTACCCAGTGACCTCTATCTGCACATAATTACACTCTGAGGCATTTTTAAATCATTTGCCAAGTTACTTTTAGTTCTATTCCATGGTAATCCTAAATACCTAGGAATTACCAGGGGTTATTACCTTATTTTCAGGACTTGTCAGCAAGATATGCAAGTAATTCTGTGTTCTGATACTTTCAGCATGCACCGTTATTTTGGCAAATATGATTTTTTAAATGAAGAAAAGAATTGCTTATTAGATAGTGTAGAGATAGGTCTATCATTCCTCTTTAAAACTTCTAATAAATAAAGAACCGTGTAAAAAATGTGTGTCTGTAAAAAAAAAAAATTCCATGCTTTTATATGCTAAATCTCACTGTGCATTTTATGCAATTTTATGATCCTATTAAATGATCACACTTCTGGAGTAAACTTCTTAATGGGATTTGAACTCTGTGCTTTTGCTGCATGTGCTGTGCAGAAAAGGAAATAGTCACATATGTGCTACAGGTCAGCACAGTGGCTTCATTCAGCAAATAATCTGTACCTCAGGAAACATTTCCAAGGAATGGGGTGTTACTCCAGGAGCCTGAAATAAGCTGCTTTTTACCTCTGGGTTATAAGCAGCTGAACATGGATAAGGGTGTTGGTGGACAAAATTACTAGCATGTGATAGGCCTCTGTGAACAAGTCTGGGGTATTAACTTTGTTTTCCATGTGTCTTGGGGGTTAGAGGTACTCTGTGCAACCTCAGAGCAAAAAGTGTTTTGAGCTGAGGCTAACCTGGGCTAGGTGTGCCATGAGGGTTGCATTGGTCACAACCTTCAGGTCAGGCCAAAAGTTACCTCCCTGCTCCCAGTCTGACCTGCTGAATGTGGATTATGGCTCCCAACCAAGTGCTTATTGCATATGGCTTGTGACTCAGTGCTGATTAGAAGAAATTTTCCCTTTTATCAAGGTCCATCTGCCTGAAAAAGCTGTCCAGAAAAACTTTTCTCCAGAAAAGCTGTCAGAAAAACACTGGGAAAAGCACAGGAATTAGAATAGCATTCTTAATAAACTGTGAGAAATACTCAGAAACATTATACACCATAAGCCCTTCACAATATTGTAGAAATTAAATACAAATAATCCTTCTGCTCTGTCTTGTGTGTCCAAAAAAAGGGGGGGTTTTCCCTCTGTGCTGCAGCAGCTGTTATGCAACTGCCCCCATTATTTTGACACCTAGTATTTGATGTGAAAGTATATGGTTTCTTAGTAGAACTAGTTCACTCAGTGCCAGGTTGCAAGCCAAAGAAGTTTTACAGAAATTATGTACATAAACATTTCTGGTTTTTTCAACAGTATTTATTGAGATTGCATGGTATAGTTTCCCTGCTTCATTTTTCCTCCCCCTAAATTGTGTGAGTTCCTCTTTGTGCTGAGTATTTTTCAATATTGACACATCTTTTTCTTATCTATAATCGAAGGTGTTCCTTTGTATTCTCTTTAAACAATGTTCATTAATGGGGTATAAAACAGTGTTAATGCTATAATACACTCAGCTCTTTAGTCTACCCTTCAGTAATCTCTATATCCCCACATGGATGAAGGAGCATGACTTCCTGTCATCCACAGTAATGTAATTAAACGCTGAAATATAGTGAAAAGATCTTGTTGAAGAGCTAAGTGCCTCTTAGGGACAGCAGCAATGTGTTTTCAGAGATATTTTTGCTCCTTGGTTATGCATCTGTCTGTCTGTAAGCAGGCAAACTGGCTCTGGACGTATTAGTCTGTGCTTGGTTTTGCCCACAGGCTCTCAGATATGGCAGCAATAATAACACACTATATGAAGATGTGGGTCAGGGCTGGAAAACTCCAGAGGGATATAAATGTTTTGAAAACAATTTTACAATCTCAAATGACACGTGCAAGAAAATTTGACTTCTCTGTGAACTGCGCTCTATAGTTTTCCACAAACAAATCAAGATACTTATACTGGAAAAATCTAGGGCCAGATGAGATCTTTCAGTCAAATCTTTTAGACTCATAACAAAGTGATTGAATGAACAGACATCTTTTAATTCTTCTTCACTTTCCTTCCTCTGTCTGTCCAGACTAAGAAATCTCCTCAAAGCCAAAATCCTGGCTGGTAAGTGGATTAGGAGTGGCAGATGTCTCTCTACCACTCTTCTTCTACTCGCTTATTAAAAGTCAGTAAAGCCCCTCTTTCATTCCACCTTCCCACTTGCTGGCATTTTGTTGCTGGGCTGCTACAGGTCTCCAGGCACTTAGTTACAGAAAGATATAGTCAAAGCGTTTCTAAGTACAAAAGAAGAAGGAACTCCATTGTGACAACTCTCATGTTTCATCAATATCTTTATGCTTTTAGTAATCTGCATTCTTTTCTTTGATTAGCTCATTCTCATTTTCCACATTTTTCTCTCAAGTGTCTTCCTGTTTTTTTCCCCCCATATATTGTAACCCTAAACTTAAATGTTCTCAAAAAAATCATTGCCTTTTCTTCAAGAAAATGTACAAGATGCCAGCTGACTAAATAAGTTTTAGCAGCTGGGATGTGTAGTTTGGTTAATATCTCCTTGGGTTTTGATCTGATCCGAGCAGATATTTGCAGTAGGAGTAGTAGTAGGAGTAGTAGTAGTAGTAGTAGTAATCATCATCATCGTCCTTCATCATCATCATCATCCAAGATACAAATGTTACCTTTCTAGATTTACAGTACCTCTCAGTTAGAACCAAAGGCAAATGAGAGATTAACACTATATTACAGGAAATACTTAATTTTTTTCTTTTTTTCCTTAGTGCCATTTACCTTTCAGTGTTCATGAATCTCTTTTTCAGAACTTCCTTCAGCACACACCTTCGTTAACACGCGAAGTTTCACCTGCTCACTGTTAATCTGCTCAAGTGCTGTACAGCTCAGCCATGAGCTCTGTGCCACCGCATAGCACAGATGCACGGGCTCGTGTCCGAAGACTGAATCTGTCAATGACAGATAAACTCACCTGGGGTTACCCAGCACACAGGAATCACCCCCACCTCACTGTGGCCATCATCCCTGTGGTACCAGATGTTGTGACATTAGTTGGGTCAAGTATCCTACGGGTGCATTCTTACCTGCCACCTTCTATGTGCACCTGCCTTTGGCCACTGTCAAGAGAGAAGAGTTTGAGCCGCAGAGATTTTTTGGTATCACCAATTCCACATGGTCTCATGCATGGTACTAGGCAAACTAAATAGCTAAATACCCTTTTGCCTTCAGCAGGCAGCTTTATTTGGATTTATTCTGGACAAAAACAGAGTGGGAAAACTGCCTGCAGTCTGAGGCTGAAAGGAAGGAAATGGTCTCAGTCTTAACTCCTGTTCATTGTTGAGAAAACCTCACTTTAGTAAGAGCATGGGATGGCTCAGAGGCTTGTGTAGTGCCAAGGCTGGAAATCCACACAAAAAAGCTGTCCGAGGGCACTTCTGATGCTGTGAGGTGGCGTCCTGGGAGCAGCACAGGATCCTACAAACCATACCCAGAGCTCTTGGGCAACATATGTCAAATAGCAGCTGAGGAACCAGGCAGCATTCCAGCTTACTGGCAGCCTCTGCTGAAGTCCCATAGCACTGAGAGATCCCAGGGATGAAGGAGGTGAACCGTTCACATACAGATACCTGCTGTACTGCCCACGCTTAACTTTTCGGAGTGCAGTCCTTAAATGCAAAACATCTGGTATCATCTGTGCCGAAGGCCAGCTGAGATCCAGGCAGATAAAATGAACATCTGCTTGAAAAAGGTTTCTGAAAACATGAATACAAGAAAGGTCATTTTTATGCCTGCCTGACTGAACAGAATACAAAAAAGGGGATGGAATGTTCTATCCACAGCCTCAGCAGTGTGATTAGGTTTTCATTTTTATTCAAGGCTCATCTATTGTGTTTCTCTGTCTCATTTTCAGTGGCACATAACTCTCTATTTTTCGGGTTTTTTTGTGCTTCTTTAAATTTGAAGGGTATCTCTCATTCAAAGGGTCTCTCCTCTGCCTCAGCAGTCATTTATTCTCAGAGGTTTGTTTTTTTGAGGCTGGACAGAGGCAAGGAGCACACTTTGCATTTCAAATGTCAGTGAGCCTGAGGATTCAGGGGTTATAGCCATAATCTCTACCATCACCTGGTGTAGGGTGTAGTACATGTCACAGGATGTGAGGATAGAGCATGCTCAGATTCCTTACCAGTGTGACATGGGGGACATGACACTGCTGAAATCCAAGGCTTTGGAAATACTGCAAATGGTGCATTAATTAAGCAAGTTAAAGAAGAAACCTCGATATACCTTTATGTTCATGTCTTTGAAATGCAAGACTTCTTTTCCTGACATTATTTAATGTAGTTTCACAGGTCCACAGCAACTGGAAAAGCACAATGCTAGGGATTTGTAGATTTTAGTGTGGAGCTGTGAAACTGCATTTCCAAAACCCTAAATAAGCTAATGAAAGAGGAGTATAAAATGTAAGTCTGAAAATACCACTGATAACTTGTCTTAAATGTCCCTGACACATCAGGAGGTTCTTAACCCAAAGGCTCTCCTTTCACTGTCACAAATTAATTCTTGGGGCAGACTGAGTTTGTGTAAATTCGTCATTTGGGGGAGGAAGGGGATCATGAGGGCTCACTGACTAAACTAGAAAGGAAGAAAAAGTCCAGACAGCTTTGCTTTGCCTTTCAGAATTGTGTCTTTTTTTTTATCTCCTGAAATCTGTCACATGAAACTTAAAGTATTTTCCTTTCATAGCAAGCTGTAATATGGCTGTGACAGAGAACACTTTGCCTTCTAACAGGCACATGTTACACACATTCAGTGGCAGCTGATACTTTGACATCCGCACCATGTAGAAGCTCACTCTGGCAAAAGCACTCACTCTGGTGGCAGCTCTGATGATGTCTGCTGCTAGGCTGGGAAAAGGTAAACAAGTTGGTGTCTGAAGATGGGTTTTGGGAGCAGTGAGTCTTCCTTTCTTTTCTTTTTTTTTTCCCCCTGCTTTGTTGTAAAAAAATTTTTTCACCATGTAGGCTGAGACTTGACATGTTGTAATAGATGAGCACTTTACTTTTAAGACATTTTTAATTAAATATAAAATAATACGATTAGATTCAAATAATCGATACACTTTTACACACTTTTTATCAGGAAGGAACTTGGGTCATCCTGACTTCTAATGAAATCAGAATTCAGTGGTCCTGCTTTTTTTTTAGTCTCAGAGCTTTAACACTCAGGATAAGGATTTTGCCACAGCTGGTTTATCAGCTGGGTGCATTAACCAATATAATAGATTATTGACCAGCGGGTGAGAGTGGGTAAGAGTTTAATATTTTGACCTGCAATATGCTAAGGTATTAAAAAACTCTCCTAGGCTGAGAGGTCTTCCTTCTTTCTTGGCAGGAAGAGTGCTTGGGGCTGGCTATTTAACCTTTCTGTCCTTCACGGTATGGAGGCCAGAAAAATTCTCTGAGGATTTTATGTTCTTTGCAGTCATCAGTTCATTGACCACATTCTTTACTCATGCCTTAGATATTCCTGTAAGTATTGCATACATCAGCTCTTGCATATGAATTTGGCACTTCTTGTACATGGAGGTTATCTAATTTACAATAAGGAGAGAAATGCTTTAAAGGAGATTGCCACCATTACCTACATGAGTGTAACTTAAATTGGTAGTATGTTTTGAAAGCTTCACCGAAGAAATAATTATCTACTGGATTTTATATGAAATCATCAGTTTTTTTTTACTGGGCAGGAGGGACAGTTACATAGATTCACATTTCTAATGAAGTGCTAAGTGGAATGAAACCCTGAAACATTAAGGAATTCCCATAAGGGGAGACATAAAGTTTATGAGGGTATTTGTAATTGTTCTTATAAATATGTGCTTATGTGTCCATCACAGTAGTTTAATCTAGAGGTTCATTTATTCAGGACAATGCTTTAAGAAGCAGTTTAAGCTGACTGACAGGTAATTGCAGGAAGCCCTTCAGCAAAGCCTCTTCAGTCAATTACAAGAAACTGCAGGGGCAAAATTGTGTCTCAGTGGAAACCCTCAACTCTTTTTCTTATATATTCACTAATTTTTCTCACAAAAAGTTCTCTCTCCAACAACAGCAAATGGAGTCCAAGCAGGCTTAAGAGGCTGAAATTATTTCTCCTCCACCTTGGGGCACTACGGAGACAGATAGCAAACCTAGTGAACTTAAAATGTTACTTGATTTATTAACTTACCTGTTTCCAGAGGTTGATTGACTTACATATGAGTATAAGAAATGTCTCTCCATCCCTGTAAGAACTTTTTGTTAGTAATTTGGTAATCACCAATCATGGAAGAAGCTATATAAATGTAAATTTTATAAGATCATACAGGTAGGTCAAACATCTTTTGGTGTCATTGCATCTACAGTAATAAAAATTACTTTATAATTTGAAAAAGAAAAACCCCAAAATATTTCTTTGGCACTTACATAGCTAATAATGTCCTGCTCAATACACAATAGGTTTCCAGGCATTAGGGAAATTAATCCTTTCTGGGGGCTATCATTAAGTCGTGCCAAACAAGGAAATTTCCTCCTTTGTAACTTTCTGAAGAGACTTTGTAAACACTGGGAAATGTCATAGATTGTACTCTGTCTAGATTGACTTCTTGTTATTTCTGCTTTTTATAATTTTCTAGACAGTTAATACTGCAATTTGTTAACGCCTTCCAGTAGCTAAAAGGGGCCCACAAGAAAGCTGCACAGGGATTTTCACAAAGCCATGGAGTGAATGGCCTTAAGCTGAAGGAGGGCAGGTTTAGATTAGATATTAGAAAGAATTTTTTTATAAGGAAATAAGGTGGTGAGGCACTGTAACCAACTGCACAGAGAGGCCGTGGACTCCTCATCCTTGGAAGTGCTCAAGGCCAGGCTAGATAGGGCTCTGAATAACCTGATCTAGAGAAAGGCATCCTTGCCCAGGGCAGGAGGTTGGAGCTAGGTGATCTATAAGGTTCCTTCCAACCCAAACCATTTTGTAATTCTATGATTCTGTGAATTCCACCTGACATAACAGTAAGAGATGCTATCTGCCATAGTGACCAGAGATACATTACAATAGAGTGAAAATTGCATGTGCAACTGTACCCCTTCCTTGGGATATGTAATGTTAGAATGTCCTTCCTTGTAATGTTAGAAACAGCTGGATATGTTGTAATTAAATACTATATATTGCTATGTATTGCCATTCATGTGCTTAGTAAGAGTGATCCTATATATTTTCCTGTAAAACTAACAGATTTTATCAAGTGTAAGCAATCGTGTAGGTTGCAGAAAGTGAATTTATTTCATTTAGGGTTATAAAAGGGAATAGGAGTAAGTCAGGACATTGAGCAATGAGGGACCTCATGTCTTCATGTGCCCCTGGTTAGGCACATAGACAGTCTTGTGAATATACCATGGCCCACAGTAGTCTGGGCAGAAATCACCTTTCCAGGAACCTGGGCAGCTCCACCAGGGAGAAACTTGGACTTAGCGTTCATAGCTGTCTCCTCTAAAGATGAGAGGTCCATTTGATGTCAAATTTGGCAAGTATGGCAATATTTTTCTCCTATTCCCACTGGAAAGAATGGAAATAGTTCACCTGAGGAGAGGCAGGATCAAGCCATAAAGAAGGAACGAGGGTTTCCACAGGATGTAGGTACTACAAGACAAAAATGTCAGCACATGCATTGAGAAGAACAGATGACTGCAGAGGGATCACATACAAGGAGCTGAGATTACACTAATCTTCACAATCAAAATAAAAACATAGATTAAGACTGGACAACATCCCTACTACTGAAAATAAAAACAAAACCAAACCCAAACCAAAACAAAAACTCCCAGCCAAACAAACAAGCAAAAAGACAAACAATAAAAGGGCATAAGGATATGCTGAGTAAGACTTTAAGGCTAATGAAATGAACTGATAAAATAATTTTGCTACTAATGCCTCTAGAAAGCAAAAAAATACTGTAAATATTAGCTTGGCACAATGCTTTGGGTCCTGGCTTCTCAGAATGATGCAGCTGCCACCGAGGATGATTGGGTGAGAAAAGAGATGGCTTCTCTACCGAAGGAATAATGTGAGAGCAGTTCACAGTCACCCAATGCTGCACTGGCACCCAGTTTCTCCAGCATCATGGGCCATGCAGGTCGCTGCCCTTGTATATGTCCTGTGATAACCAAAGCACATAAAAGAGACCAAGATTTAGTTTGTTCCTGTTTGATTTAGAGCCTTTCCAGAGCCTGGAGACGTCAGGAATAGTTTTGTCATCTATGCCTACTCATGCTAAGATCTCCTCTTGGAAGGAAGAGTCAGCAAGGAGATCTGGGTACAGACTTGGTACAGATCTTCAGCATCTAACAGAGAGAACGTAAAAGAACAAGGTTCCTCTGCCAATTAAAAAAGCCTGATTTTTTTTTTCTGAAGGAAGTGCCTGGAATCACATTTGATGGGGTATTTCATAACAGAGAAAAGTCCTATCAGCCAGCCATAAAATAAGCATTTTCTGTTCCTAGGAGAGAGTTCTGGGAGTAAAAAGAAAGGTGAACTAACATTTAAAGATACAAAATTACCTGTACACATTTTTATTTCAGGCTAAGGTCTTGCTAGCTATGCTTTATGCTAAAAGGTAATGGTATATTGCTGATGACAGAATTCCTTGACAAACTAGGATAAAAATGTTGTCTCAACCCTTGGTCTGTAGTAGTAACAAAGTAACAATGTGAACAACTCCAATGATACACAGATTTCTGCCTGAATTTAAAAAATGCTTGTCAAAATTACTTGAGAATGAAAATATTCAGAAGATTAGCAAGCTGAGATGAGCAACAGTGTTTATTTTGTTACCGTGGGTTATTCTCCTGTCATTTGTGGTGTACCTCCTTCAAGCATGCAAGCCTGGTGTTTCCCAGCAGATGTTTATATAAAGTTGGCTATAATTATGAAAACTTGAGATGTTTGACTAAACTTTCCAATTTAGATATCAAGTAATTAAGTAATGACTACTTTGTTTGACATGCTTGTGATGCATAAAACCATGATAAAAGCATTGGGGTAAAATTAAAACCCTGAGTGTCAGCAAGGAAAAAAGGAGACACCCTAACAGACAGAGACAGTGCGGGCAGGGTTTTCAGCTGCAGACTGAATGTTCCCAAAATCTGGATTACTTAGCTGATCTTAGAGTTTGTCTGGACTTAACCCACCCCAGCCCATGCCTTGGAGGAGACATCCTGGCTACTGAAGGAAAAATGCTGTGTGGTATCTGTGGGGGTCAGAAATATTAACAAACCCCTGTTCCTTCACTCTTTGACCAACAAGTCATTAAGAATATCAGAGGCAGCAGAAATACCAACTACTGTAAACTTCTTTGAGAATCAGCATTTTTGGCTCTCTTTAGTGGCTGCTGGGCCTTGAAAGGAGGAGAGCCCCTGCAGTTCATGGCAGAAGTCATTAAGCCAATATACTTGGGAAGAGAGATGAATGGCAGAACAGGGGACAAGATCATGGGAAGAGGAACATGGCCCCTCCTTTAACCCCCAAAATAGTGCTTTGCTGTACCTTGCAAGTCCCCTTCAGCACTGGGCAGTCCTACTTGCTCCATGAAATTGAGGCATTGCTTTGAGGTCTGCAAAGGGAGGTTTAAAGTGGATATTAGCAAAAATTCACTGACAGGGTGTTTAGATATTGGAACAGCCTGCTCAGGGAAGTGGTGGAGTCACCATGTTAGGGCATGAGTTAATGTGGTACTTGGGGACATGGTTGAGTGGTCAACAGAGTGGTTCTAGGTTAATGATTGGAATCTATTACCTTTGGAGTCTTTTCCAACTTTAATGATTCCACAGCTCCATGCTCCTGCAGCTTCCTGCAGGCCCAACATGATTGTCCAACCATCCCTATAAACATAAGTCATAGAATGTTAAGGGTTGGAATACACCTTAAATATCATCTAATCCCTATCCCTACTGCCACGGGCAAGGACACCTCCCACTAGACCAGGCACCCAAGGCTTTGTCCAACCTGGCCTTAAACAATTACAGTGTTGGGGCATCTACAACCTGGCTGGGCAACCTGCTTGAGTCTCTCACTACCCTCATAAGACAAAACTTCTTCCTAGTACTTAAACTAAATTCCCCCTCTTGCAGTTTGTACCCATTCCTCTTCTAGCACTGCAGTTCCTGATGAACAGTCCCTCTCTGGCTTTCCTATAGGCCCCTTTCAGATACTGGAAAGTTGCTATCAGGTGCCCACACAACATTCTCTTCTCCAAGCTCAACAACCACAAGCTCTGGCTTTGTAGGGGATGCTCCAGTGACCTTATTAACCTTGTATCTTTCTCTGGACTTACTCTGACAGTTCCTTGTCCTTCCTTTGTTGGGGGCACCAGAGCTGGATGCAGCACTCCAGCTGGGGTGTCAACAGAGCAGAGAGGCAGAGTCACCTCCCTTGCCTTCTGGCCATGCTCCTTTTGATGCAGCCCAGGATTTCTTTGGTTTTCTGAACTGGTTCATGTTGAGTTTTTTACCTAACATCACCACAAATCTTTCAGTGCAGGGCTGCTTTCAATCACTTCTCTGCCCAAGCTGTTGGTGTGTCTGGGATTGCCATGACCCAGCTGTAGGACCTTCTACTTGGCTTCGTTGACCCCATGAGGTTTGCACTGGCCCAGCACTCCAGCTTGTCCAGGTCCCTCTGGATGCCATCCCTTCCCTCCAGTGAGTCGACTGCCCCACACAGCCTGGTGCTGTCAGTGAACTTGCTGAGGGTGCCCTTGATCCCACTGTCCACGTCCCTGACAAAGGTGTTGGGCAGTATCAGCACCAGCACTGACCTCTGAGCAGAGTTTCCAAGGGAATCTGTTCCAGGATCCTGCCTCGCGCATTGGTGAGACTCACAGGTCTTTGTAATTCCCTGGGTGTTCCACTTTCCCCTTTTTAAAAATCCATGCCACAATTCCCTTTTTCCAGCCATTATGAACTTCCCCTGAGCGCCATGATTGAGAGGAGCTTGGGCAGCCCCAGAGTAGGGAAAAGTTCTTCCATTCCTTCAGACCTCCAGAGAATATGGATGGTCCTCCCCAGGCAGAGATGTGTGAATTACCTGGCTGATGACCAGGGAGCATCCCGGCTGTACACACACGTGGTGTCCTCTGCTGTGGCTGGTGTGGGGAGAGTGGCCCTTCTGGCCCTGTGGTTGGCCAGAAGCTCTTGGACTTCATGTGTCCCTCCTCATTGCTTTGGTGNTTCTGGTCTTCATATTACAAAATGCAAAAGATGGCATGCTTTGATCACTGTTGAGAAATGGATGCACACAAGTTGACAACATCAAGGAAAAAAATGACCCTTGTGATTTATTGCAGTAATTTCTAAAACCTTTAAATTATAGTAAAGTGAAGGGTTCTTCTTTGGTACCAAAATGATTCTCTGAATTTCTCAGATCTACCTCCTGTAAATAATCTGATTTAGTTTCCTTTTGATTTTCGTTTTTGGGTTTTTTGAGGGTATGATGCAGAATCATTTGCTAGGGTCACAGTCAGTGGGTGGTTTCCTCTTCTTTTCAGAACTGATTTTCTTGACAGAAATGTCGTTGTTGTCTATGGTTATATTATATTCATGATGTAATGCAGGAAGATTTCCATGGCTAGCAGTTGATTAACTGTTTTAATTTAAACTGTCATTTATTTATGTAGTATAGCAGTAAAAGCTTACTGCTGTTGAGTGTGAATTGTTCTAACTGCAATGGAAATAGTTTTCACTTAGGCTAGAATAGAGCCTTCTTACCTCCTTTTTGTTCCTAATTTAAATGACTGTTTATAAAGGTTTTATATGTAACTCAATGAAATGTTCTGGCAAAAACCAGGACTGGTCTGCATACAGTTTTAGCTGCTGTAGTATTGCCAAGGAAGAAAATTAACATTTCTTTCAATAAATCAGTGAAACCTTCTTTTGAATGTGAAAGAAACCTGTGTATCACTGTTGCTTTCAGGCCATTCCAGGCAATCCTGTTGATACTACTGCCTCGGGCAGACGCCTCTCCGGAGCAGAGCTGAGGGCAGGATGATCAGAGCTGACTTCTCTGAGCTCAGACTGGAAGTTTCGCATGGTGAAAAACGTCCTCCTAATATTTAACATTAAACTAGTCCCTTTTATTTAAGCAGTTGCAATCCTTTACAAGACTTAGCTAATGAAGCCTTACAACACCCTGCAGTGCACTGTAGGAAAGTGCTGTATGAGATTATTAGATTGAAGCCCTGCCAGCTGGCAAAGATCTCTGTGAGGGTTGTCATGCTGCTCCACCAGGCATGAGACTGACTTGGTTGGAGACCTCCTTGGCTGCTCTCCATTACCAAAATAGACAGGTAGGTCTTTCTGAAGGTGTGCAGGGGATGTATCAGTTGCACCATGTTTGATAATGGCATTCAGATTTAATTCCTTTTTTTGTAAAAATAAACTGACTCCTCATTAAGGCAGTTACAAGATGTCATAACTGCACTCAGTATTGCAGCTCTGCCTTCTCTGTTACGAGCTCCTTGTCTCCCTTCCTCCTTGCAACTTTTGCTTCTTCCTTTTTTTTTCTTTTCTTTTTTTTTTTTAAGATTTCCAGAAGTGAAACAGAAAATCTGAAAAAAAAATTAAAAAAATCTTTAGTCCTTCACCTTGTAAATATGCTGGGTTGTGACAGTATAGTTGACACTGAGACTTCACCAACATAACACAGGACAGACATGACAACACAGAGCTATGAAATAGCCGATGAGTAGTCAGGATCAAAAAGGACCAGGTCACAATGAAGAAGGCAAGGACAACAATGAAAAGGTCATGGTTTAGCAGAAAAATGCACATTTAAAGAGGGCAGTACTGGTTGCTAAAAAACTGACTAGCCAGGCATTTTTGGTGACAAAAGAGCTGAATGTTTTAAACCTGCCATGAAAAACCTGCAAGCTAGAGCTTAAAAAGTTTTAGGATGGCCCGTTTCTCCCACAGTGTTGACACACTGGGTGCACACAGCAGCAGAGGCATGTGTCTGCTCACAGGCAGAGCACAAGGCACTGACCCCACAGCAGCCTGTGGAAAATCTCTGCAGCAGGCTGGCCAGAAGAGCAGCCTTGAATCCAGCAAGCTTGGTCTGGCTGCTGAGAGCTGACCAGAAAGGGGGAAAAGAAAAGGGAAAAAAACAACCAGCTAAGCTCCATTAAAATTGTACAGCAGCCCTTGGCAATAATAGGTTTGAATAGCCTCAGTTAGATGATGCTTCTGTGCTGGTGCAGCCAGTTCAGCCCCAGCTTATTTTAATTCTTCCTATCAGGGACAGTGCAGGGCTTGGCTGTGGTGTTGGCAGTGCTTTCAGCATTGATGAGACTTCCGAGTGGGTGCTGGTGGTCACAGTGGCAATGGGAGCTGGTGCTGTGGTGCAGCAGTGAGCACCCCCAGGGCCCCATGTGGCACAGACCCATTGGTGTCACACTCCTGTGCACAAAGCCAGCCTGCTGCAGCTGTTTTACTGCCATTATATGGGACACTCTGAGCTGCTCCCACATCCTCTCCCCTCGGGTTCTTGTAGCAGATTTGAGATATAGATTTGATCTGAGCTTCCCAGCAGCAGGGGGAGGCCTCTGCAGCTAAACCCTGAAACCAAACTATGAAATACCCTCTCTCTCAAAACCCAATTCAGGGTCATGAGTTCTGCCTAGGACACATAGATGTGGGAGCCATCTGATTGGTTTGCATCTCAGTGGGATTTTCTCAGGTGTTTTGGGACAGGGCATCCCAACTTTAACGATAGTGGGCGAGTTCTGTTGTGCTTTTCACTAGTGTCTGGGCTTGCTTTACATATAATAATGCTGATGATTTTTTTTTGTGGCAAGCAGTGTGTGTTTGAGTCACACAGAGCACTTTGCCCTCTCTTATTCAGGATTTTAAATAAACACATTGTTTACAGCTACCATTAGAAGGAGTAATCCTTTGGGCATAATTTAACATGCATTTTCTTTATACTCACTGTATGCCTGGAACATCATTATCAAATTGCAAATGTGATAATCCCTTACTCATCATATTTATTTAATAAGAGCAAGACCCTCCAAAGAGCTTTTTTTAATAGCTCTTCTTTCTTCATAGCTTTCAATGAAACTCATTTTTAAGAATCAGGCCAATGAATTCAAAGACTTGAGTTTTTTTATTATTACAGTTTTGTAGATGTCTCTCTAGTGTTTCATTGTAGTTTCTAAATATAACTGTACTGTGTGTTTTTTTCCTACAACAGCTCTTAAAAAGGCAGTTTGCTTCAATGCCAAATGTTTTTCTGTTTCTCTGTTTCTTACCTAAATATGTTTTTAATCTCCTCACTAATTATTTTCATTCATTCTGTGTATCATTGCTGCTAGTCAACCCTTGAGACATCTATGTTCTAGACCTAATTTCTGTAGGAGATCTTTCCTGTCTCTTAGCGATTGTCTTTGTTGCATTCACCCCTTTTCCAGTGGTTTGTGTACACAGTTGCAGAACATGATCTTCTGAGATTCACTCATTATCCGTAGGTTTTGCAGGGCTGAGACATGATCTCTTGAGACTCAGTCGAGATGCACAGATTTTGCATGGATTAAGTCCAACAGATGTGAACTATGGATGCAATCACACCAGCATAACATACAGCTGTCTCTGAAAAAGATCACCTTTACTGTTTTTATAACAGTGCCATTACTTCCTTTTTTGCTCTGTCTTAAAACACAAGGTGTGTTTTGGGGTCAGGATGAAGAATTGTTGATATGTGCATTAGAGGTGACACATGCCAGTTCTCAGGAAGTCATGGGGGCTGCCTCCTACCTTGGGAGCGAAACTCCCTTGGGAGCTGGCTGTTTTGGCAGCCTGTGTAGGTTTTTGCCTTCTGTGTGGGCCATAGCTGCTAGCTGTACAGCTCAGCCAAAGCCCCCTGCCCCTTTCTCAAAAGTGGTGGCAGAACATCCTACTTGGCACAAATAGACTCTTTCTTCTTGCTTTACTCAATAGTCTTCTCATTGGAAGGGCTCAATTCCAGCAGAAACGCACAAGAGAAGCTGTAGGAAGCCACATCACTCTCCTTTGCCCTTTGCATGCAAAATCCATCCATAACTGCACACTTGGTACTTGTAAAACTCTATAATTCATATGTGTGCAGAGGCTAAATAACATATTGTTTCTCCATCAAATAAGGTCTCGGAAATACAGCTGGCCAAAGAGGACATAGTAACAGTTTCATTGCTTTCTATGTTTGTATCCCTTAGTATCACTCCAGTACTTGATGTCCTAAAACATCTCTCAATGTGCCAAATGACAGTGGTTAGTTTACAAGCTAAATTGCCAAGCAAAGGCATCTTGAGCATCAGGCAGAGCAAAGTTGAATTCCACTGTTTGCGTCTGTTCGATACAACTTGGATCTATTATTTCTGTTCACCTTCAACTCTGCTTTGAGTTTGATTATCCCTCTAAAAGCTGCTAACTGCTTCATATTAAATTACAACAGATCTCATATTATATGTGTTTCTTTTGGCATAAATGAAAGATGCTGGTGCTGAGGCACCTCGGTAGAGCAGAAGTGCATGGATTAGCTCTGAGCACAGGCTACTGTCACCAGCATTGACCTCTGAAAGCTCTTCCTCTGGGTTCAGGTCTAAAGCAAAAACTTGCAGGCAAAACTCCAAGCTCTGTATTTGAGTGCGGGAGATAGGAAGAGGAAGCAAAAAGAGAAAAAAACTGAGGAAATAAATATTTCACTACTGAGCATGTTACATGCCCTGCTTAGAACCTTCAGAAACTGGGGCTTCAGCCCTCTCCACAGTGGGAGATGAAATACAAGAAGGACTATGCAGAACCTTGTTGAAGTGAAGACCACTGCTCCTTTCTGAGCCAGTATCTGGTAAGGAAATTCTTCTAGTAGCTTCAGAAAACATACCTTCTTAGAGTGGACATATAAAAGGTAATTTTAAGGGATGAAGGCAAGGAACTGAAAGGCAAAGAGTATCCGAATTGTTTATGAAAGGAGATATAAGTGAGGGGATTGTGTGTGGGAAGAAGAGTCACCTCACCACCACAGAGATATTTAAACTAAAACATGCCCCAGGAAATATCTAGATGAGAGAAGTGTAAACTGTGTAATAGCAGGACTGTACACAAAGTGTCTGTTTATTATCATTTTAATTAGCAGCAACAGAAGTAAATCTTCTCAGCCATATAGTAAAACTCAGAGGAGAACCTGTAGAAATAACTTTAAACACATAACTGAAAGCATTTTGAAATTAGCTACTGTCAGTGCCTTGGACCCAATCCTTTTCCTGCACAACTAAATTTGGTTACTAATTGCTCCTCTGCTTCTACTGCCTGACAAACCTCAGAGGAGGGCTACTCTTTTCCAGGCTAGGAGAGGAGAAGGACAGACATCTGTGACCAGAGAGAGGCTGCAGGTGGAGAATGGCTTTAGAGCCATAATGAACACACATCTTTACAGGACCACTTGGTGATACATACACAATGTCTGTCAGCCAGAGCGTGTGGTTATTACTGTCATGCAAATACCAAGGGAAGCAAACTGGGAATGCATGGAAAATCTCCTGATTCTTAAGAACATGGGGTGTCCAAACCATAGTTCCCAGGTGTCCCTGACTCCCTGCTTGAAGTGGATCTGTCTTCTGAGTGGCTGACTGTGGGTGAGGTGAGCCTGCAGTGCTGAGCTTCACTAAGGCAGATGCACTCAGGTGTTCCACTGGGCACAGATAGAGTTATGTCTTTCCAGTTACCAGAAGCTCCTGAATTCCATGGTTTTGTCACATTGGTTCCTCATTCCAAGAGTTGTGATCATGGCTTCTCATGGATACCTCTAGAGAGGGCAGTGAACCGAGGAGTGACAGAGTACAAGTTGTTTCTGTGTTTTCTCCAAAACCTGGGTCTTCAAACTTCGGCAAATCTTGAAAACAGCTGTAAAGCTGGAAGTCCCCTGTCCACTGGGCAGGACAACCAGCTCCTGCCACCCCTGCCATTCCTGCATTGAATGTACTTTTTTTTGCCTGCCTAGGCTGGTTGTAAAAACATGTCCCTCATTGTGTGGTTCAGGTCTTGTTAGAAATGACAGCAGTGGATGGGAGAGTCCTCTCTGAACCTGTAAGAGGGCAGTGAAACTGTGATACCTTCCTGGAGGAGCTGCTGGAAGCCTGGGGAGTGTGGCCTGGGTGCACCAATGTCAGGGTGGGCACTTCCCCTGCACAGATCTACACTTCACCCCTGCACTTGACTCTGCAGGCTCCACCATATGGGCTTGTATGGATTCACCAGACTGCAGGGCAATTGGAAATCCCACGCATAAGTCAAGTTGTTGAAGACCAGAGGCCTTTGACCCATCTACAGTGGAAAACCGATGACCACACATCACGTGTGGTCACACAAGGGATCCAGAAACAGGTAAAAAAACATAACTGGAGCCTGGAATCAGATAGTAGTTGTCATAACTGGAGAATGATAATTGTGCACTTATTAAATTGACAGAATTAAATTATTTTTGCCATTGTTAAAGAGAGCAAAATAACTGGTACAGTCTTGCTAGGAATGTACTGTTAACATGGGCTAATAGATACTTGTTTGTTTTGAAAATGTTGCACTATCCCACTGCAAACACCTTGTCGTTGCCTATTTCCCTGAAAGACTACGCCTCAAATAGCAGCTCAGCTTCCTCAGAAAGTGCTGGAAGAATGACTGGAGAAAATGCAGCTTGATCTCATAGACAAAGCAGAGGCCAACGATCTTAGCTGAGGAGTTGTTCTTGCAGAGGGATTGTTTAAAGGTCAGGAACAAGTTCTCCCTTCTGAACTGTGGCAGCTGAGTTAGTAACTGGGACTGGTGCCCTCTGCAACCACACTCATTCCCATAAAGTGACCACAGCACAAAAAAGTACAAGATTAGTCAAAGGATTCAGTAAGACATAAATCTACATATTTTACTTGGAAATTTCAAGGAGGGTAATAGACATGGAAAAATGCCAGTGTTGACCATCATCCAAAGTGGTGGGTAGCAGTGTTGTGTGAGTAGAGGTTGTGGGTTGCCTCTGGCGGAAACACTTCCCTGCACTGGGCAAAAACCTGAAACCCAACCCTGACAGCAGCTTGGGAAAGGTCTTCTTCACCCTTATCACCCATGGTGACCAGAGCTGATACCATCCTAACAATGCTTCTCTGCTTGAGAGTTGTAATTGAAGAAATTGTAGCTACCCAAGGGGTTTCAGGCAAGACGAGAGAAGCTGAGACTGAACTTTGGAGAAGGAGAATGTAAAGCTGGGAGAAAATGATACACACACTTTATGTCCCATTGTTCTCTCCCTTTGTCAGCTGTTCTTCATTCTAGACCTGTTTATCAGCAAGGTTGTATCAGAGTGCTTTACATGAAAATTCTGATGCTGATTGACTTAGTGACTGCCAAAGAAATATCTAAAACATCATCAATGTATATGTGGGTTTTTAAAATAGGCTTATGTTTAAAGATTGAAATAAATTTGAAACTTGTAGAAAGAACAACAGGAGGGAAAATATTCAGTCTCAGGGGTGGAATTGCCCCTCTGAGGAAGCAGCAGTCAGAAGTTGGTTCTCATAGCTGAGAAGGTGCAGTCATGTCTTACGACATTAGGACCCCAAAGCATGAAACTGAAAGGTAAAAAATACCTCCAAAACAACAAAGCCAATAGTTGGATAAATAAAGAGGTGAAAATTTCAGGCAAATCTGGCTCAAATGGAGATTCTGTAAGGAGAAGTCATTTGAGTGTTTCCCAGAATCACATCCCAGGCTGAAGATAGAGCCAAGCTTGACCACTGCTGACAAAGGCATGCAATGTTTTATCTTTTCAGGAGAAGGCAAAAATGGGCAGAGGGCTGTGACTTGCTCCCTTGTGGTCTGGCCTGGATCCACAAAAGGTTAGTCTCATATAAACAGCTGCAGGGAAAGCTGGCCTTTGGGTCCCTTGGGGCAAATGCTTTCATGGACCACCATGGAGGAGGTGCAAATTCTAATGGATGAGGAAGGAATGGGGTAACTGTGCAAGCTATTCACCCCAGTCTCAAGTGGTTTGTGAATACAGAAAAAAAATTAGATTTAATAAATCTGTTTCCTCTGGAAAAGCACTGAAGTACTATCTAGGGTCTAGTTTCCATTTTAGAATGTTTTAAAATGTTTTCTATCAGACAAAACATGCATTCTCCTCACTGAGAATAAACAAGCTTAGCTAGGTCCTGTAAAGAAAACATTCCTCCTGTCCCTTGGGCAGCCTTGGCTTGTGGAGTCATGTCCTAGGTATCAGTGTGTTGGATCTAGAAGCCAACGTGTCAGATCTATCTGGCATCCATGGGTAGGTCACAGTACCTCTGCAGAGGGAGATGAACAGAAGGACCCGTATTTGATTTGGCTTAGTGAGAGGTTTGGTCAACAGACCAGGACTGGATGGGTGGCCTGGTAACACCCACTCTGCATTTTGCTTTCTGGATCCAAAGTCCCTGGCTCAGGTACAGTCCAGGGCCGTCATCTTATAGTTGTAGTGATGGAGCTGGTTTGCAAGGCTGTGGTCCTTAAAAAGCTGAGTTAATCGAATCTTAGAGGATCAGGGGACAGATATAGTTCCCAAAAGTAATGTTTGGTCTGATATATGTTTTTCAGGACAGTTTTTCAGAACTTAAACCAGTTCAGCTCAACTACAAAATATGTGATCCTGTGAAATGCAGAAAGAGCTTGGAACAAAACTGAACCTGTTTGAAAAGAAAACCTTTGAAAGCCTACTGTGAGAAGACAATTTAGTTTTGTTGTGCCTCAACAAGGGCTGTCAAAGGCCTATGGGGAGGTTTTGCTCATGTGCCATGTGCAGGAGGCAGCCGGGAGAAGATGGAGGGAAGCCTTGTGTCTGAGGAGGCCTCGCCTGGCCACCATTCCACATGTCCCAGGACGGGCAGTGAGCAGGGGAACACCGAGGACACTGTAGCCCAGAGACACTGTACCCCATACACACTGTACCCCAGACACACTGTACCCCAGACACACTGTACCCCACAGACCCTGTACCCTAGAGACACTGCAGTCAGGTGTCAAAAGCTCTCCAGCGATGGATGGCACTGGGTCACTGGACTGGGCCAGTGGTGTCCTGTCAGCAGGAGGCCTTGTGGACCAGCTGGGGGCATACAAAGTAATTGCTGCACGAGCCTTGTGGGCTGTTCTCTCTTGCCTTTTGATTCTTTTGGGGCTTTCCGAACTTGCTTTTGGAGTCCTGCATTTTGGCTGTCCTGCCTTCACTGGCTCTTGCTCTCCCTCACGTCTGTCCTGCCTCCCTGTGCCCCGAACCAGCACCCTGCCTGCTTCGTCCCTGCCTGAGCTGTCTGTAATCCTGCCACCCCGAGCCAGCCCACTGCTGTGATCCTCACCATGATCCTGTCCAGGCTCCTGGTCCCCCTGCCCGATCTCCTCACCACTGTCCAGTCACCCATCACCTCAGGAGCCGCGCATGGGCCGGCAGCGGGCACAGGCCCCACCACATGGACATCGACAGCACTCCCCAAGCTCTGATGCTAAGGCTCTCTTTTCCCTCTGTCTCCTTTCTCTCCCTCTGTCTCTCTCATTTCTCTTCCCCTTGATCTGTCTTTTCTAGTCCTGTTTCGTGGGGTGACTCCTTTTTTGATTTGTCTTTTCGTTACGAATAATCGGTTGTCAGATACAATGTTTGCTTTGTTCGGCTTAATTTCGTTCCAGACTATCTATTTTTAAAATAACTCCTCACAGTTCTCCATACTGGAACGCGACACATAGCCACGAGTTCTGCAGAATTGAACAGTACTGCTTTGTAAGGCACAGGTAATCATGCTGACAGATGTTGCTTGACATCATTATTGCTAGGTTCTTTCTCCAGGGAGAGCACTGGCAGGGTGTCTCCTGCCTGGCAGGTCATGTCTCCTTTGGGAGGTCCTCAGAGAACAGTTGCTTGTCCATTCCCTTCTCTATAGCTTTTGGGGAAAAGTGGGGTCATTCTCTTTGGGGTCTTCAGCACAGTTCTCAGGCAATGGAGAAATTTGATGTGAGGATTGAAACGGAGTTGAGGGCTTAAACCACAACCTTCACAGATCTGCAACAAATGAGTAGTTTTAACAGTATCTACAGCACAGGGCTCTCTCTTATGCTGGCACATCATAAGAGTGATACAGGACCTGGGATTGCTGAGAGCCAGATAGGAGTGAACATAGAAGGTAAGCAGGTTTGGGTTGGGAGCATGTTGCCTAAATGGAGCTTTTGACACTCCACCAGCCTCTGTAAGGTGGGCTGGGAAGATCCTTCCACCTAGTTTGTAAGCAGCTGGAGTGTGTTATCTTGCTGGAACATGCTGACCTCTGTGAAATGGTCATTGCAGAGTTCTGTAGAGACACTTTCATGAACACGCTTCTGGGCTTTGTTTAGAGGAAAAAGAAACAGTTCTTGGAGGGTCTGTAAAAACAATGTGTATAGAGTGTGTGTATAAACTTATGTATGTATACATGCATAGTTTCTCAATTTAGCATATGGAGTTAAGATGGAAAAAATAATTTTGAATCTACCAACCTTGAAAAGACATACTAATGCTGAGCCAAAACACAAGAATCTGACCTAGGTCGGTTTATACATATGAGCAAAAATATTTACTCAACTAGTAAGTATTTGATTAACCTTTGTTTATTGCTTCAAGATGAGAGACAGTTAAAATACAGGAACTCATGGATTATATTTTTGCTTTTTGGCTAGGGTTCACTTCCTCCATGGAGAAAATTATGCTGTAGATAGGAAAAGAAACTTTACTTTTTCATCTCAAAATCTGTATTTCAAACTCCAGAGCTGAACTCAGAGAAATGCACCTATTCTTTCTTGTAATTCTCATTATGTGGCTCCATGTAACTCTCATGATGTGGTTTCATGCAATTCTCATGATGTGGCTCACATGGAGATACAGGGCAAAGCATGTGCAAAGTTTCTGCTTTCTATATTGGAGAGAGACAGGGACTATTTTATTTGTAATCTAAAGCTAAGCAGTGTCAAATGCTGAGCCTTTTTAGGCATTTTCTGCATCTAAGGCTTTACAAGGTATCTTACACTTCAAACTTGCTTGTTTCAAAGGGAGGACACAGACCCTTTTTTAGCTGTGTATTGCTGCTAACAAGACCCATCTGCCACAGCCAGATACCTTCCTAGCTTGGGTCAACAAGGTGGCTCTGCTGCTCTGTGCAGGGTTGTGACATATGACAGTTTAAAAACTGCCATGAAACTTCCCATTTTTTCCCCTGCTATATAGTCCAGATTAGGAATAGTTTTCTTCTGAATAACCTGATGGGAGCATGTTGCAATACAGAGAGGGATGTCTGTTGCTGGCTTTTGAATTACAGAGACTGAGAAGAGGGTGGTCAGGAGAAGGATCAACCTGAGAGCTATAGCACATGTTGTGCAGTGAGATTAAGAAAAGTGGTAAATGCTTTGTGACCTTTCAGGACTGTAACAAAGTAGAGCAAGATGTTTGGATGTGTAACCCACGAAAGAAATCTCAGCTATTAAAACAATTTTTAAAGGTTTTTAAATTTTTGCTGTTGACAGGGTTTTTTGGTTTCTTTTTACTTTAAAGAATAATTGTGCTCAATAGGTATAGAATGAACTAAGGCTTTTCATGCCTTAATAATTTGTTACTTGAGAATCATTTTTGAATCTGAATTGACAAAGAGGGAACACCCTGATACTGTCCATTATACCTTGTCCAAAACCAGATTTTAATGGTCTAAATAGTTTGGCAGCTGGAGCAGGAAAAGACTCCATCTGAGGTACTGCTGGAGGCTTAATCTAGTGCAATACTTCCATGTGGAAATGACAGTAGATCTTCTTTTCTGCTTTTGCAGTGCAGCGTTTTTATAACAGCATCTAGTGGAACATGCTTTAGACAAAAATGTGAACTCAGCTGTGAATAACACAAGGGCATCATCAATAACAGCTGTGGTGGCTTTTCAGGAGGAATTTCCAAAGCCACATGTCTGTCCTTGATAAACTCCAAAGCAACCAGTGATCACAAAGGTGATCCCAGGTAGTGTTTTGCAGCTTAGCCAACACTGATATTTTCACTGTGTATGTACCTGTCCACACAGGAGAGCAGCTGTGGACAGCTTTTCTCCTGAGACCCAGGGTGGGTAGAAAGTCATATGAGGCACAGTGCTGTTATTTAGCAAACGTCAGTCCTTTTGTTTTGTGGTAAAGTCCTATCTTGAGTTTCCCGTTTCAAATAAACTCTCTAGCAAAACTGGATCTGTAGGTTTGGTTTCTTAGCTGGCTTAGCTCCCCAGATGGCATTGGAACCCAGCCCTATACACAGCTGAGATGTCAGAGGTGGAGGCCAGGAAGGACTGCCCCAGTCTCATGTTCCACTGTTCTGTGTGATGGATAGTAATGCTTTCTTGTGCCCATGGACAGTCACATTTCATTAATGTTTGCTTTTCTTGCTGGACACTACACAATGAAGTAATTAATTAGACAGTCAAAAAACCCCAAACCACACAGACTACAGTTTCAATTTTGAGGACATGCTTCAAAGTATGTGAACTTTCTGGATTACACCTAATATCATCCTCATTTCCTGAAAAACCCTCTTTTTGGCAAGAACAGACATTTTTCAATAGCTCTACTTTGTAGGAGAGGGAACTGAAGCACAGAGAAATGTTATGAATTATACAAGACTGTGAAGTTGTTTAATGCAAAACCTTGGATTTGTTTTGACTTTTTTGATTCTCAGTCTGATTTCATGTTCACTGCAAAGGCAACAAAACATCTGTACATTTTAAGACAAAAATGCATTTCTTTGGGCTGAGTATTTTACTGTTAAATTTATTATTTTTAATAATAATAACAACAAGAAAAACAATTTAAAACCTTATTTTACTACCCTTGAACTTATTGATTTATGAGTTCTTACTGATTGCAAACGTCATACAGCCAGGCCTCTGATGGGCTCAGTCATGGCTCTGAGGAGCAAGGAAACAATCAGATGCATGTCAGAGCTGAGCAGTGATGAGCAGCTTAGAGAGGTGCCACTTCCAAGAAGCAGGCATTCAGCTAATGCTAAGGCTGCCAAGAGAAGGGAAAACATGTATTTCTCCAACATTTTCTGAGGCTTTGACTGACCCCAGACTCTGCATGTTTGGGGAGCCGTGGCTCTTGCTGTGACCAGTTTGGGATAACCTGGTTTAGGCACTACAGAAGTTTTCCTATCCATTCAAGTGTCTCTGTAAGAATGCTGGGAGTGGAGACTGGGTTACAAAAAGGGCTTTTGTGGGGGTACTGTTCCCCCACACTTGTGTACTCAAAACATAGTTTCAGTACAGATTGAAGTTTTACTGAACCCGCCAAAGTCAGTGTGTGCTGGATGAATGCTAAAAAAACCTGCTTGTAACCTGGTTGGGAAGAAGACTTGGTGGGTTTGTTGGCTAGGGAGTTGGCAGGGAGGAGCAGGTTTGATGAATGGGAAGCATCCAAACAAGACAGTAGAAGTTTGCAAACCAGGTGGAACCTGAGTTCAAACCCAGTGCTATGCTCCACTCATTGGGAGACCTCTGGCAGGTCACTTGACCTCCCCTGTGCTCTAATAAACCAAACTGTAAGTTTGCTGGCAAGCTGAAAACCAGATGCTGCATCTGGGAAGTGCTGGTTCAGGCAAAATTCCTTGACACCCATTTACAAGACTTGTGTGTACTCTGAGCAGTGCTGACCTGACTATCAGTCATAGCAGATGAAATTAAAGTGATCTTTGGAAATAGGTTTCAGTCAAATTTCTGCCTTATTATTTCCTTATTAGGTATTATTCTGATCAGCTTTGAAGGAGAGAAGGATGAGCTGAGTTTTTATCTTAATATAGACCAAAACTCCAAGAAGCAAAGAAATTGTTTTTCTTCCAGAATAAACTGTTAACACCTTGGTTGGAAGTCAGAGTGGAATAGTCCGACACAGACGTTTCAGAGAGATTCCTGCAGAGACTTTTGACCCTTGATGGCAATTGCTAGGTTGTATTTATCACCAACACAACCCCACAGGAGGTCAGATCTTGCATTTGAAATAATTCGACCTATCAGCTTTTCTATTCTGTCTGGTTTTGGTACTTGGTGACAAAAGTCAGCTTCTGGCACTTTGCTTCCTTTTCTCCTCACACTGCACATGTCCTCTCTGCTTTTATCCCTCTGGGGTCAAACCACCTTTGGGATGCTGATGGGCTGAAGATAGTGCTGCAAGAAATAGTCAGAACTTCCCATTAATAGTGTGCTGTGCACAGAAGACCTGTCAGGGAATAGGCACAAATGCAGCCCTGTGTGGGACAATATCTAAATCTGTGCTTGCACCGTGTGATGAGGTGTGCAAGCTGTGCTGTAGAAGAGGGTGCTAATACAGGACTATTTCTGCACTGGTGTATCTGTGACTGTGTCCTTTTAGTTTTCATATTTTTGGCAAGTGTTGAGGAGCTTTAGACTGTTTCAGCTGTATGTATAAATCATATGAGTGCAGGGTTTTCAGACAAGATGTTGATACTACATAGTGCTGAGCATGTGCATGTTTTCTGTTTCACTTTCTGAGCCTTGGGATGAATAAAGTGAAAATATGGTATTAATCTGAATACCAAAATAACTTCTCACTCATGCTCATTCTCCAAACATCAAAGCTATGAAATGAAATGAAATGAAATGAAATGAAATGATCCATTATGTTAGCGCCCAGTTGTCATGCTTAGGGGTCATATTTGTGTAAGAAAGGTCTTTTTTCCCTTCTAGTTTTTAAAAGAACAAGATGAATTTCACTTTGTTCTTAAATTTATTCACTTTTTGGTGAATATGTTGGAAAAAAGAATTCACAAACATGTGTACAGTTTGATAGAGAAGTATGTCTGTATATGGGGAGGAACTGAGCAATACTGCTAAATTTATTTAAGTCAGAGATACAAACAATATGTGAAGGAGGGGGTCAATCACTCTGTGTACAGGGTTCTTACAGTTCACTGATTTACGGCAATTAAATACAAATCAAGTAAAGAAATAAATGTTTTGGGAAGAAAAATTTTATGGGAAGATTATGAGCTAAGCAAACAACACTATAAAGCAAAACCTAAAATGAAATTACTGAAAGTCCTTCATAAAACAGCATGATCTGTATGATACTAATCCATAAAAATTGGAGCATGTGAAATTTTTACGAAGCAGATCAGTTGCTACCCCTGATTAAGCTGAGATGTGCTTATCTGAAAGTAAAAATACAATATCAGTAGAAAAAGAGTCTGCAGTTAAAAAAAAAGGCGTTAATTTTTATTAAAACCCAGGAACTTTTTAATTGTCATAATTACTGATATACTAAATAATTAAAAGAAATTAGTAGGTGTCTTTGAAATTGCATGACCTTTTATTTACATTAAACTCAATATTGTGCAAGCCATTTCTTTTTCATGCTGGGGAATGAGAATATTTTATCAGGTGGCAGCCATTCACTCTTAAGTAAACCTTGCCAGCTGAAGCCCAGCTGTTCAAGAACTACAGAGATCAGTGATTCCCTGAAAAATCTAGGTTGTATTTGAAAGAAAGATCTTTTATTTGGGAATGACAGGCAATTAATTCTTGTTTCTTAATACCTCTTTTCTGATCTTAGATCTTCATCTAGAAACTTACTTGTGCATATACTGAAATCCCACACTTGCCTAGGAATATATTTCAATGTGTATGTAAACTTTTCTTAGGAAATATAGGCAGTGCATTTAGTTCATTGGATGAACCACTGATTTCTCCAGCAGAGAGTAGGTACAACAGCCAATGCAAGGAGAAATGCTGAAGCACAACTTCCTTTCATGTGACTTAAATATGTGCTTAAATTTAAACACATGCTGAACTAACCTTTCTGCATAGGGATGCTTTCCTGACTCCAAATGCTGATTACAAACATATTTTTGGCAGATGTTTACGTTTCTGATGTAACTGAATGCCTTTGCTTTGAAGGAGTAACTTCTTCAAAGTACAGCAAAATGGCACAAGGGTATTTTTAAACACCAACTCTTCCAGCAGTGGAGGAGCCTATGCTTTTGAAAGGAAGCATATTTGATAGGAAGAACATGTCCTAGTAGCATAGTTACTAAAGTGTAATTCACCTCAAACACTATGAATAAGATTGGCAACTTAGGAAACAGTGTATTTAATGGTGCAAGCATGAAATTATCAAACCAATTTTTTTACTGGGCAACTTCATTCAATGGCAGTGAGTTTAGGCCAACTAAAGCTTGTCCTGAATTAATTAGTTGCTTGAGGTATTCACATGCAAGTTTTTCAGCTGTAGATCCAAATAGTGTTTAGGAGCTATTGGCTACTGGAAACAGATGGAAAACACTGCTTTTATTCAGATGATTTAAGAAAACCCTTCACAATTAGGGCTAACAACAGAAGAAAATTTTAACTGTACCACTGAAGGTAACAGTCCAGCTGCAATAAGACATTCATATAAATTATGTTACAGTCAGTTTCTGTACAGGTTTCATAATACTGTCACCATTTTGTCCTGCAAAGCTGAAGTCAGTTATTTATGAATTATCTCCATGATGAGGTATATGATATAATTTTGAATTAACTCTTCATACATCAGGTTTCAAAACACTGAATCTGTAGTTATAATTATCCCAGGGTGCTGAGACCTTATCTAATCCCCTTTTCAAGTTTACTTCAAGATAGTATTAGTTAGAATGCTCCACAGCTGAGGAATCTCTGTATTTCAGGGTTGTTATGCTAGCAGTAAAACTCATTTTCCTTCCAGGAAGATCTGTGAGTTTTGTTGAAGTGCCTAGCAGGTATTACTTCTAAAATAACTTGAGCTTTAATGAACAGACTCTTGTTTTTCTATCCTTCCTACCTCAGGTGGAAGAAATGTCAGTGAGAGCTCAGGAAATGAAGAGTCGTCTTTCCTCCCAGGCAGGGTCTGTCATCTGATCATGGATGGCTGTGGCTGACCTCTTTACTTGAAGCTCCCTTTGTGGTTTGTGTGCTTTGTGCTTTGTGTGGGCAGACACAGCACATATTGCTTGTAAAAAGCCATCCCAGCTGCCTGGTGCCCAAAATTGAGTTAACCCAAGGATAAAATATACTGCAAATAAATACCGTGAGGCCAAAAGCCAAAGATTTATTGACCTGTCAAAGAGTTACTGAATGAGCAGGAAACATCCTCATGTTGTTAACAATAACCCACTTAACAATTAATGCAAGTTCTCCACCTGAATGAGAAAAAAAATATATAATGAATAAATGACACAGGCATAGCCAAGTCATTGAAGTACCTCTGAAGAAAGCTGATGCATGATTTTGTCTCTCTTCCTGCTTTCAGCTCTGTCACATCAATATCCTTGCCTTAATATTCTCTTCCTGCCCCTTCTATCCTTTACCCCAAAGCTAGAAATGCTGGGGTAACATGTTGACCTTGTGATCAATAGTAGTGAGCACCTCCTAGAGCAGTGAAGGGCTTCACTCATCTCCATCAGCTTTCCTTGGTGTTAGTCTGGGTCACTTTTGTTGTTATTTTGAATCCCTTCAGCAGAGGAGGAAAACATTTCCACTTCTGCGTCTACCAGCTACCCTTCTTCTGTCGGGACACAGAACCCTGTTGGGTGAGTTCAGTTGGTGAGCTGGCTCTGGTCTGGAAGTTGCTCCCAGAGTGGACAAGAAAGGGCAAAACTATGGCAGATGGGACAGAAGCCTGAGGGGAGGCCACTGCCTGTGATACCAGAGGTAAGATATGTTCCTGGAAGTGGATCACAATTATCATAGAATCATGGACTTGTAGGATGTTAAGGGGTAGGAATGGACTTTGAGATCATCTAGTCCCAACTCCCCTGCTATGAGCAGGAGCACCTCCCACTAGACCAGGCTGCTCAAGGCATTGTCCAGCCTGGCCCTTGAAACTCCAGGGTTGGGGCACCCACAACCCCCCTGGGAAATTTTTTCCAGCATCTCACCACACTCGGAATAAATTTCAATTTCTACCCTTTACTCCTTGTCCTACCACTGCAGTTCCTGATGAACAGTCTGTCTCTGGCTTCCCTGTAGGCCACTTTCAGATACTGGATGGTTGCTATGAGGTCTCCATGGACCCTTCTGTTCTCCAGGCTGAACAGCCAAAATTTTCTCAGTCTGTCTTCATGGGGGAGGTCTTTCATTCCTCTTATCAGCTTCATGGTCTTGTCTGTTCTCACTCTGACAGTTCCTTGTCCTTCCTTTGTTGGGGACTCCAGGCCTGGGTGCACCACTCCAGCTGGGCTCTCATCAGAGCAGTAGAGGGGCGGGATCCCCCTCTTCACCCTGCTGGCTGCATTGCTTTGGGTGCAGCCCAGGACATGACTGGCTTTCTGGGCTGTGAGCACACACTGCTGGCTAATATTCAATCTTCCATGAACATTCACCCCAAATCTTTCACTGCAGGGCTGCTCCCTATCACTTCTCTGCCCAAGCTGTTGGTACATCTGGGATTGCCATGACCCAACTGTAGGACTTTCTACTTGGCTTTGTTGACCCCATGAGGTCTGCACTGGCCCAGCTCTCCAGCCTGTCCAGGTCCCTCTGGATGCCATCCCTTCCCTCCACTGAGTCGACTGCCCCACACAGCCTGGTGCTGTCAGTGAACTTGCTGAGGGTGCCCTTGATCCCACTGTCCATTTCCTTGACAAAGGTGTTGGGCAGTATCAGGACTGACCCCTGAGGGTCACCACTCATCACTGGTCTCCACCATCAGCCCTTGACCACAACTCTTTGTGGCTGGCCATCCAGCCAGTTCTTTATCTACCCAGTGGTCCATCCCTCAAATCCATGTCTCTCCAATTCAGAGACAAGGATGTTGTGTGGGACACTGTCAAACACTTTGCATAAATCCAGTAGGGGATGTCAGTAGCTCTGGGCTTTCCACCAATGGTGTCACTGCAGATAGAAGATCACCAGATTTGTCAGACATGATTTGCCATTAGCAAAGCTCTGTTAGCTGTTACCAATCACTCCTTTGTTTCCATGTGCCTTAGCAAAGTTTCCAAGAGAATCTGTTCCAGGATCCTGCCTGGCACATTGGTGAGACTCACAGGTCTTTGTAGTTCCCTGGGTGTTTGTTCCACTTTCTCCTCTTTAAAAATCTATGTCGCAATTCCCTTTTTCCAGCCATTATGGACTTCCCCTGAGTGCCATGATTGAGTGGAGCTTGGGCAGCCCCAGAGTAGGGAAAAGTTCTTCCATTCCTTCAGACCTCCAAAGAATGTGGATGGTCCTCCCCAGGCAGAGATGTGTGAATTACCTGGCTGATGACCAGGGAGCATCCCGGCTGTACACACACGTGGTGTCCTCTGCTGTGGCTGGTGTGGGGAGAGTGGCCCTTCTGGCCCTGTGGTTGGCCAGAAGCTCTTGGACTTCATGTGTCCCTCCTCATTGCTTTGGTGGCAGCTTAGCAAAGTCACAAATGGTGTTCAGTGAGTTAGTTGTTTCAGCTCTCGGGGGAATACTTTTGGTTTTTACATGGAATGAGATATAACACAGTTAAATCTAAAGTATTACTATTTCTGAGGGAGTGGCTCTACTACTGTCAACAAATACTTTCACACAGGTTATGTTATCACACAGGTGAAAGCAGCTCCAGGATTCAGCACCACTGCTTTCCAGCAGCTCTTTCTCATTTCAGAGTTCAGGTGGAACACCTGTAATTGTGATCAACTTCATATCCTGTTGTGACAGAACTCCCAGATTTTCCTGTTACAGGTTCTGTGATTGTGCATACATTGATTAACAAATTAATGGGTAAGTTATGGTCTTCTGGTTAAGCCCTAGACTGGAAGGGGGTTGGTGGGTGAGTTGGTGTCTCCACCACATACAAGCCCTGTGACCTCAGGAGAGCCACTTACCCCCTCTGTTTCCATTTTCCAGCTGAGAGTATTACTTTTATTTTACCTCACTGGGTTGCTGGGTACATTCATTAAGCAGGTGGCATTACGGCAATGCAAACCTTGTTGGAGGATCCTTATGAATATGAATCTCATCACAGCTGTTTTCCCTTCATCTCTGCGGTGAGCTGACTCCAAAATAAAGTGTACCTGTTTCCCTTTTTAAGCAGTTCACCCTGTCTGCTTTTGGTCTGGCACTGAATTAAAAGGCTGAGCAAGATGTAAACCTCAGCAGGATTTGTTTTCTAAAAAGTTACATTCAAACAAAACAAAGATGCACTGTAATTTTAAGAAGAGCATGTTTGTATTTCAGCTTAGGTGATAGCAAGGGGCATAGCTTTGATTAAACCAACAACCTCAAAAAACCCAAACCAAAACAAAAACAAAACAACAAAAAACCAGAAACCTCTTAAATTTCATGAGTCATTGCAGATGGTGTCTCTTGGCACTTCTGACAGGACTGCAAGTGACCAGAGGTTTGGGGCAGATCTGCCAAGCCTTTCCCCTACAATGAGTTTCTGCAGAAAAATGGCAGGACTTTTAAACTGAAAATTTAATTTGAGAAAATTTTGTCTTTTAGGTCATAAAGAACATGTGAGGGAGAAAAACGTCAAGATGAAAAAAGGTTTATGTGCAGTTCTGTTCCCTGCCCATGCTGCCTCTGCCAGCAATCTCTGCCATGGCTTCAGTGGTGTTGCTGGTAGGAATTCGTGTCTCTCCCTCCATCACCTGGGGTCCAGCTGGTGTTCCTCATCCCTTTCTGACACCCAGAACTCACACATTTCTTCTTTCATCTCTGCTCTGCAGGGGCCCATGAGCTGGAGGAGACACCACTTCATTCTCCCTTACAGCTCTCACATATCCATCTGTGGAGAGTGGCAGCTCATGCACTCCCAGGAGCAAGCAAAGCAAGCTCATCCTCTGTGCAGTGCTCTGGCTGCCACCACACCTAAATGTTTTCCATGTTCTTTAGCTCTCTTCATGTGCAGTCCTTTCCCAAAGGCACAGGACTGTCCTCCAGGGCCTCCTTGAATAAAGAAGTTTGGTTGGTTTGTTGGCCCTTTCTGGTTTTGTTTTTTAAATTCCTGCAGGCTGAGATTTCAATAGTGATAGAGTATAAATAAGTCTTGGCAGATCTTCAGCTAACCTAAGCAGACAGAGCTCTAGTGACATTGATGGGCATGGATAAGTCCCCACATCTGAACACAAGTACCAGAGGCTCCATCCTGCTGACATGGAAGACAATGGCAAACCTCCCACTGACTTCATATGAAGCAGGATCTGACATTTAAGGAAATATCTGGAGAGGTTTGCTTATGGGAACTCCAGAGAACTTACAATAACATACATTTCATTCTTTCCTATGTGTGTCCAAATGTGAGGTCACTTGCTCAATTACACCCCTATTCTTATTCTGTTGGGTAATGAGAGGAAAACAAAAGAGCATTTGCATTTGCTTATAGCACTGTATTTTCCTCCAAAGCTAACACAATGGCACTAGGCAGTTTTGCTCTCATGAAATATACCAAGCCAACAAGAAAAAAACCAAAACCCCATAACTGAATAGTTGTAAATGTTATTGAAAGGATTCATAATGGGTTCCAAGGGGCTTTATGGAATGGCTTTAGGAAAGCTTAATTCTTTGAAATGTTTTTGAGGTGAACATGTATTTAATTATATTTCAATAGAGTTTAAAGGCCTCCTGTTATTAGCATTGTTCAGTGAAAAGCTTCTATGTTTTTTCAAATGTACCCCTTAATTCAAATCCTTTCCTGCAATTTCATTTTGAGAGGGAAACCATTTTTATATGTTGATTACTATTTCTGTGAATCTCAGGCAGGTAAAAGAATGAGTTATTGGAATAAATTTATTTTGATGATCTATTGGCTAAAAAGCCTTAAATGACAGTGATTGCAAAGTGGTGCAATTAGGCTGAATAGAGACAACAGATTGTCCTTCCAGGTTCTCTGAAAATGGCAAAGCAAGTCTGATTGAAGCAGGATGTCATAACAAATTTGTTTGGTATGGTAGCTGGAGCCGGCTGGAAGGATTTAGTGAAGAGGGATGCAGCAATGGAAGCCATTGTGAACTGTGAAGGAATACGGTTCCCTCATTTCTCTATTTACCAAAATGACCAAATTCAGGCTGGGTTTAGCTCTCACTGTCCTCTGCTTCCAGTGCTGCACTGTCTTGGCTCCATTCCACAATCTGTCCTGACCCACAATATTTGCTGTGTTTCATAGCATGACATTTAAAAATTGGCCCTGGGCTTATTAAATTCAAATGAGCAATATAGTGTGGGAGAAAAAAGAATGGGGAACCAGCTTTAAAAACCTAATGAATTTGTTACTTACTGCCTAAGGACAGGCTTGCCTACCTGTAAGGTAAACACCTTTGTTTTTCTCATCTTACACACTTACCAAAGCTGCCATCATATCCAGTGGAAACAAAAGTTGTGTACCTATAAGCTCACTGTATGAATTTAAAGGTTGACTTCTGATTTATTAGCGAGGCTCCCTCCAGGCCAGGACACAGCTGGGTTGTCTCAGTTATGCCATAAGAAGTTTGCTGAAGCAAACCCCTAGGCTAAATCTATGAATGCTCAGCATACTTGTCTGGCTTTTGTAAGAAGGATTAGCATGTCCAGTTGAGAAACATTACCCGTTGCTCAGTCTCTGGCAGCAGGCAGAGTCAGTCCAGCATATGCTTGACTCCCCTTCTGATATTCATCTATAAAGAAAATTGGTTGTTGTAAAATCCTGCTGCAGGAGGTTCCCTTCTGCAAAAAGAGATAGTTGTCCAAAGATGGTATCCCTACCTCATGTATGTTGCTGCTTTGGCTGAGCTGCTCTCCCCACTTCAGCAGAGACTCTGATCCCAGAGATTTTCCAATGCAATTGCCAAAGCAATTTGAGAATGGAATATTTTGAAAATGTTTGGTGACAATTTGAGCGTTTTTTTGTAAGAACAGCAACTAACGCTTTTAAATAAGGCTACTGCGCTTGTTTATTTCTGCTAACTTAACTAGCTCCTTTAGGGTATTTTGTATCTGTAGAATGTGTATATCATTTATTATTGCCCTGGACCAGAGGCAATTACAATGTACAACACAATGAGGGTACAGTGGACAATGATAAGTAAAAACTATGCAGCTAACCATTGCGACTTTTGCATTAGTCATAAGGCTTTTGTCAGTTTATACGGTTTGTTGTATTAGCCAAGAAATGGAAATGGAATTGACAAGGCAATTTGAAAGAAGCACACCCTGACATGTGAAACAAAGGCACTTTTTAATGTAACTTTAATCTTTGAGCTACCACTCATTTGTGGGTACTCACTGCAAGTTGTAAGATACTTAGGTCCCACATCCACCTAATTTTATCCAACTTTAGTTCCCTCTTAAGGCCAGAATTTGGTATGGAAAAACAATTCACCTTTATTTCTTGACTGCACTGGTATATTTTATTTTTCATCATTTTTTTCTGGCCAAACCAATTAAACCATGAACATGACTGACATATCCCAACCAGGTCTTGGGAAAACAAATGAGAAATCTGAAGCTCACATCTTTCTCTGAGATGTTTTTTCTGCAGGCTGCTAAAGACTTTCCATCTTACAGGTATGTATTTTATGTTCCCCTGATATCAGGAAATATGTCCAAATCTCCAATTAGGGCAGTTTGGGATAGGACAGCATGTTAGTACCATAAGTAGAAGCCAAGAAGATGAGGGGTTAATGGGTATATGTGAAACACCAATTTCTGGGTAGCCATGGAGCCAACGAAGGAGTAAGATATGACTGTAGAAAGGGCCATGCAGATATAAGGTGGCACTTTTTGGGGGCAAACATCTTTGTTCTGGTCCATGTGGATAAGCACAAAACAGTACAGGACAAGTACTGGAACCAACCTCCCTTCCCNGTACAAATTCTCATGCTGAGTGTGTACTTCACTAGTAAAATTTTTTGTGGATCCTCTGACTTCTCTAATTTCTTTCAGACACAAGCATTTACAAATCTTGAGTGCTTCCTTCCCCTCAATGGTAGAACATCACACTATATAATTAACAAGTCATGCTGACTTTGGTAATGATATTTAACTGGAGTGACAGACTAAGAAAAGCATTACTTTATGTCCCTGTTCCCAGTGCAAAAGCCAGTTGTCAGCCATATGTGATGAGAGCCCCACCTCCCCTTTAAACTTTGTATTTACCAATATTTCCCTCTCAAATCCTCTTAGCATTTGAAAAGCTCTTTTGATTCACTATTGAATACAATGGCCTCTTATTTGCCTACACCTTGATTATAATAGAGTTTGCTGGAGTGATTAAAGGATCTCTTCCCAGAATATTTGTAATTCTTGTGCTACAAACATTTTTGTAAGTTCCCTTTCATCCTCTTTCCCATTATTTCTGGTTTCTGCAACACCGAGATATCTTGCACAAAATCATCTCTGGTAAAAAGGCACTGTGTATTGTTTGGAAGACATTCCCTGTCATCTCATAATTTCATGTGAATGCTTTGGAAACTTTTGTTCCTGGAAGCCCATATCCTCCTGCAGGACAGGTACCATTCTTGGCATCAGTATGATGTCAAAGTCCATGGTGCTTTGTCAGTGACTGTTTGCACTGTACACGCACACCTGCTCTGTGCTAGCAAATTTAATAGCACAGATGAAATATTTTAAAGAGCATACTCCTTTTACACTGTTCAGTGCAGCGTTCACCACATTTACAAAGTTACTAGGGTCAGAGTGCCAAGCTCTCAGAGCCTGAAGATTTACCTGGGACAAGCTTTGATCCCCAGCACTCAGTAAGGAGAGATCTCCATTACTGAACTGATGCAAAATGATTTAATGTTCCCATAATCTTCTCTGTTGTTATGTCACCATTATTTTTCAATTAAATACAATGAGAGTCTGCACTGCTCTTCCTTCTGATCTCAAGGAGGCTGTTGGAATGCTGTTCTGCATTCTCCCTAGTAGGAAGAGGTTGCACTGGAGGGCTGGGAGCCTCCTCTATGCAGCAAGGCTGCAACCTCCGCAGAAGCTTAGCAGTGTAGCATGGCTTTGGTAGCAGCAAAGATTCCTGCTGTTCAGAAGGGCCAGTTATTTCTGATTAAATTTAAGGGAGAAAACAGAGTGCCCCAGAAACAAAAGCAGCTCCCAGAGCTGACTCTCCATGTTACAAAACCTCAGGCATTTTGTAAAATACTCTGGTTCTCTTAAGAGCTGGACTAGCTTTGAGCTGCTCCTTTGTCCAGTAACAGAACCCTGGGGACAGCAGTTTTGAGGAAGAGAAGAACATAGTCTCTTAATCACTGCATATCATTCATGCAGAGTATGAAAAGAGCTCTCCCAGTGAACAGATTACAAGGCTACTAGACACTTTGTTCAGTTTTTTTATCATCTCTTACAACCTGTCTCCTCTCCCCTGAAGCATCTTTTCTCACTGCTGTAAAGAAATGAATATTTGCAGTCTGTTTTAGCTTCTTGATTTCTGTTAGCTTGTCTGTGTGTGCAAAAACTGTCATTTCAGTGTGGATCTATTGTGGTGGTTTACCGTGCTTATTTTGCATGTCAGTCAAAGGCCATTTCCAGGAGATGGCAAGGAGTGCTTAGTGGTCAAGGAGATCTTTAGGGCTGAACTCTGTTGATAGTATGATTTAGATGCTTGATTCTATTTACTATGAAATCTCAGAGTTGATACATGGTAATGTTTGTAAGAAAAGTAAAGCTGCTTGGTTTAAAAAGAGAGGAAAAAAGAAAGGGCCCTCACACTTTCAGTGTGTTCTGACCTGGCCTTGCATGCTCTGCTGTGCTCTTCAGTCCCAGCCTGCCATTGCCAGTGCTGTGATATTTCCCATGGTGTGAGGCCACTCCATGGCCATTGCTCCAGCAGACTGGGGAAGCATGGCCCCACACCTGCCAGCCCCATCTCCTTCCCCAAGCAGAGCCCCAACAGGCTCACTGCACTCAAGCCTGAACAGCCCAGGATTGTTCCTTGGTGTCTCAGTTTTATGGCCTTCAGGCTGTAATTTGGCATGGTTTTATGTGTCTCTGACCCTTGCCAGGTTTTCAGCTGTGCTATTTGATCATAGGTTACAGGAACCAGCCTGTTTGCACAACTGCCTGTATATGGAGTCACGGGAGGATTTCCTTTGGATAGCACAGATCACACAGAAGGGGCAGCAGGTGCAGCTGACCTGCAGCATTTCAAAAGCAACAGGTAACTTCAGCTGCAGCACTCTGGCAGATTTCCTATCTAAAGGCTGAGTCATAACGTCAAATCAACACAGAACCTTTCAAAAGTTTAAGATTTACCCACTGCTGCCTGCAAGGTGGTACCATCTCACTGTTGCCCAGAACACTCTGGCACAGCACAGCACTGCAATGGAAATAAAGACTCTGCAGCCCTAGGCTGTATCCTGTCCAAGGCTGTAATTCATCAGCACTGCCACTGTAATGCAGTGACTTTATGGAATAGCTGGAGACGGGGGCTTCCAAGGGACTTGCTCACAGAGGGATCACACCATTAGCCTCATCCATCCCAGCCCCAGTGGGTAAGCATCGAAACAAAGCCAGCCAAGTGGTTTAAAATCAAGTCCTGGGATGTTTTTCTATTGAAAATTACATCTGGCCAAATTGGCAATGGAGTTGTATTGCCATGTTTCTTGTTAGCTTCAGGTTTATTTTATAGTGATAAACACAGTTAAGTAAGAAAATACTTCAGAAGTGATGGAGGTTCTGGGAATATCAGGTCAGAACTCATACACAGCCTAGTAAACTAGATAGATGTATACTGAACATTATGTTTTATAGGTAGCAGGATATTGATTAAAATGTATACAAGGAGAGTTTTAGTGTTGTAATAGTGAAACACCCTCACAAAGTAGCAGCTTTTCAAGTATATTTAATGGTTAATAGGAGTTACATGCTTTCATATATCTTTCCTTTAAATGACAGGTATTTCCTTCAGGTGTTCTCTTCATGTATTTATTCAGGCTTCAACAGCAGTGATCTTGTTATAAAATACTTGAAACCTGGGCTGATTTTGTTGGTGGTGGTGTTTTTCCATTTTTGTTGTTGTGGTTGTTTTTTTCTTTTTTTTCTCTGTAAAAAAATGACAACCCAATAGAACTAAAGATTAGCAAGAACTAAGAATTCTGTGGTTTGGATAGGTGTAAGGACTGAACTTTACCACAATCTGAGGTTGTGAGATATGTGCTTTTGGTTTTGGACTTTAAAGAAATGCAGTGAAAACCACGAAGTTTAAATCTTTCCTTTTATATTCAGAGGCTCAAAGTATCAAATCTTCATACAAATACATTTTAGGCCAGATATGGTACACATAAGAAATAAAAATTTTAATCAAAACTTTCCACCATGTAAAGAGAAACAACTAGGCTTTAATTTTATATATTTGGCTTTTTGATTAAATCTTCAGAAAAGACTGGTGATTTTCAGTTTCAAACGTTCTTCAGTGGTAACTTGAGATATGCTTAAAGAAATACTAATTTTTAAGAGAGTATTGGACAATTTCCTCCTGAAAGTAAATGTTTTCTGTAGTTGTGAACACAGTTAATCTCTAGTTCCCCTTTAAAATATCTACTACTAAAGAAAAAATAATCTTTGGCTTGGTTCTGTTTTTTTATATTATCCATGGGCCAGATCCTGTTCCTTTTAGCTTCTGTGTCAAAATGTCTATGGACTTTTTTGCATCAAATTCAGGCCTTAATTTTGCAATTTATCTGCAAGGGATCAGCATACTATATAAAAATACAGTGATTATTCACTGTGGTTTTTTTCTATCCCTGGCTAAATATGCAACAATTTTGTTCTTTTGCCATTTTTCCTTCCCCAGATGGTGTTCTGGAAGTCTTGCTATGTGGCTAATAATTTTCTCATTTATTATTTTCAGTAATTTATTCCATTGCTTTCCTCTCTCCTGACCCCAATGGATTGCTTACTTCACACTTTGGTTTAGAAATGCTGCTTTCTGACAGAAAGATAAAGCTACCCTGGTCTATATTTCTGTAGAGACCATATCAGCATGGATTCAAGAAACCAAGTATATTACAATAAAAGCTCAGGTTATCTTTTCCGTTTCAGCTGCTAATGAAAGAGTAGTGAATGTTTTTCTGGCCTTTGAAGGTGCCAGCTCAAATTCCTCTTCCAAAGTCAAAGGGTTACCTCAAAATCTGTATTTCGTGGCAGTGCTAATATTTTGGTGAAAGTTTAGTCCATCTTCCTGATGAGCATATTACAACTCTATGTGGCGTTTGAATGCAGACAGAAATGCTTGGAATTAATTTTCCCAGGAAACAAAAGTGGCAAACAGGAGTCTAAGTTACATTTACAAAACATCTGTCTATGGCCCTTTTTTTTTCCCTATGGATCAGCTTACAGCCCTTATTCTTTGCATTCTCCCAGGACCTGAGTATGATAGTGAGAAACAGCACTCTCTTGCTGTGATGTGAGAGTAAGTGATTTGCATGAAATACGGGAAATGTGGCAGATCAGGGAACTAAGTTTTAAAAAGGAANAACAACCAACTGAACATCAGACCCTCACTACACCAACAGAGAGACACTGGAGCAGGCAGAACTACTACATGGTTATAGGGTCCTGCTGATGAAGAGCCCAGGGTACTGGAGGGAGTCAGGAGCAGCAGGGTGTCTCATGGGGCTGTGGGGCTTTTGTTCTCATCCAACCATCTCAGCCCCTGAGAGCCTGCGGGAGCTTCATGTTTATTTAGGAGATGAGCAAGGTTTGTTATCTTGGAAAGATGTGGTTCTCCTTCAGCCATCAGAAAGGAGAAGTATGGAAATGACTAGCTGCCAGTGTCTCAGGGCAGGGATTTAGGGAGCCATTAGCTATTGCTCTGACTGGCTGGTTATCTTTCCAAAGGCACCTGTGTGAGACCCAGGTGACCCTTCAAGCACAGGGAAATATTTGGAACTAGTTGTTCCCTCTGATCTTGTTTTGTATACTTCCTTTTCACATGCTTGCTTTGTTTTCATGAAGTTTTGTTTTAGCAAAGGCAATAACCAGCAGACATGCTTGAGCCAGGGCTCTACATCCAGGCTTTGCTGTTTGACCATGTTATCACTGTTAGCTTAGACTAAAGATTAAGGCTATTAGTAAGGTATCTATATTTAAATGCTGCATCTAACAGTTCCAGCTCCTGCCTGCTAGCTAGGGATCTTGTTCAGGCCTCATTCCTCTGGTTTTTGCCTCATGCCCCGTGCAAATGGGCACAACTTAAGCTTTTCAATGCCCATCTATTCCTGTTTGCTGAAGGAGAAGAAAATTCTGGTCTGGGGCATGAATTTACATGTCTGTTCCACTACAAGTTATGCTTCTGTCCACATTACTGCTGGAACATTTTGCCTGACTTAACCTGCACTTTTGGCACACACAGCAATTTTTGAGTTTCCTTTTCCTCTAGAGACAGCATAAGGAATCTCTAGCTTTATTTTTTTTTATTGTTGTTTTTAGCTTTGCCTATCCTTAAAAGACCTCATTCCCTTTTCTAAACATTTCAGGAAGAAACAGAATGTACTTCTGCTTTACAGCTAGGAAGTTAAACACAGGCAAAGTAGAGCAGTGGAGGGGTACAAATTCCATAAATCCTGTAAATATCTATCATTAAAAAAATCTTATTAGCTAATACTGAGAATCCTACCTATCCTTTTATCTCCCAGTGGAAGCTGAAAGAACTGCTGTTTGTTTGGACTCCCATTCTGCAGGAGGCCTTCACAAGCCCTGGCAAACATTGTCTAAGTCTTCCTGGAGTTACGCAGGATTCTTTTCTGGATCAGATTGAAATTATATTTCTGGACATTGCTCTTCCGACTGTTCTGTTCAGAAAAGTAGTAACACCACCCTTAACTGTAAATCTTAGCAGACTGGATGCTTGAAGTTTGGGATAGTATCTGTGCATTTTGTAGGCCAGGAAAATGTTTGTGGGGTCCCTTTTGGAAACTGTAACCTTTGCTTTAAAGGCAATTGCAGTTAATAATGGCTTTCCTTAAAAAAGCTAAACCGATTTCATACTAATGCTTTTTTGTCTCTTTTAGTCATCCTGGTATGGTATTCTACTTGCAATAATTTCCTGAGAAAGAAACTTCTTCAGTTTCAGCTTTTAAGACAGAGAAATAATTTTTCAGTCATGACTGGGATGGTTGGGTTCTCTTGACCATAGCCTGTGCTTATTATCAAGTTCTTGCCTTCCTAGTGCCCTCAAACTCTTCTCTAACTGCATGGATTACCTGTTCTTCCTAGGGGTGTCAGCTTGATGAGATCCATATGAGATCCATTTTTGAAACAGTGAGCATTTTAACACCTCTTCTACAATCCTTGGCTGCTCATTTCTGTAAATATTTGTAGTAACTTTAGGTCTTACATTCCTTTAGCAAAGAGCAAATGAGCAAAGCAAGTCCTCTATTTAATTTCTTTATTATATTTTGTGACTTCCTTTTTTTTTCTCCAAGAGCAAGAGTCCCTCTAACGTTTGCATCCAGCTTAAAATAAAGATACCATTTTGCTGACTAGTTATCTAAAGCTTCACATGTTGCTCTCAACAGCCTCTGTGCTGCTCTCCTCCTCACCTAGGTGTTGCATCTCCTGCTAATATGATCCAGCTTTTCTGCAAATTCAGCATTTGTGACTTTGCATTGCCCTGGCTTCTTTCTTCCCAGGCTGGCAAACATTCACATGGGATCCCCATGCCTTCTGAACTCTGTTTCCTTGGCCTTGTCAAGTCACTCTAAGGATGCAGAGTAACCTCACTGATCAAATACCTTGGAACAGATCACTTTCTTGGCCTCTGAAACACATAACAGCAGTGTGAAGGTTATGTGATGGAAATATGTTTTCTTAATGTGTTTTAATGTTCTTAAACAAACAAACAAAAAAGCATATTGGCAGTAGGTGAAGCAACAACTTCAGAATGAATGCATTAAACATAAAAGTCACTGTGGGTTTTCTCTGTCAAAAATAAAACATAAAATTTACATGACTGTGTAAATATACAAAGCAAGATCACCACAGGCAAATGTTTACAAGACACATGTTTAGCCCGTATCATTGTTTTCCAGCAGAATGCAGAAATGCAGAACGAGAAGTCCTGGGGAGCTGTTTATTTTGTCAGATGGTGTGGGTCTGTGGAACAACATTAAGTGAGCAGTGTTTGTGCTGTTTAAAGATAGGTGATGTACCCATTAAATATTTCAGATAGGAGATTTATGGTTTACTTGTTAGCTTATGTTCCTATTGTTACCCTTACCTGAGATCTCAGTAACCACATCTCATTTCTCTTAGATATCTCCTAGCACATATCAGCTCTTTCACCAACTGTTATTTCAGGGATGACGTTTTTGTGTGTCAGAACCAAAATCACTGCCATCATCACTTAGAAGTGAGACCTTCTCACCTCTGTTTGTGGTGTCTTCACCTTATTACTGCCGTCACTCCCATCAGCACACCCCATTTCACAATAAGCATCAGGATGAAGGCTTAGTCCAGTCACCCAGAAGAAATTCATGCCTGATGCTATTTTATGCTTTGTGTGCCATGCAGATCCAATCTTCCATTGTCAGTCTTGACAAGCTTTTACAGTTTCTTGTCTGAATAAAGATGTGCCAGTAATGCTTAAGATTTTTTAACACCTTTGGTATATTTCTAAGTTCCTCTGACCTTGTGAGACCCATGCAGTGTTTCCTACTGGAGCTATGTGTGTGTGCTTGAGTGACACCATGATGTGACAAGGGCTTCCATGAGAAATCCTCCAGACAAGTTAGGGATCTTAACAGTGAACTTTTCTCCCCTGGTGAGTTGTAGGTCTGATAGCAAAAGAGCTGAAGAGGAAGGAAGTGAAGTCTGGCCTTCCTAGGGGACAGGCCAGCCTAAGAGCATGAAGACTTGGAACTATGTCAATTAGGGGCTCTGACAACTGAAAGTGTTTCTAACAGTAGCGCCTGCAGGATCAATGCATTTAGTGCTGCCTGGGGAAGGGGACACCAGGCTGTGGCACAACTGGAAGTGTGCCACCCCTTGTCTAGAGAGATGTTTGATGGCAATGTCGTCAGATTGTAGTGGCAGCTTGAAACAAACCTAAGGGAACTCTGTGCACACCCTCTGGGCTGCAGTGACTTGAGGCAGAGTCTCGGCTGTAGGAGACATGAAAGCTTAAAAACAGGGAAAAATTACTGGCAAAACCCAGGCAGTCACTGGATTAGTTAAACATTTGAGGATTGTGTTTTGGACCCAATTCTGCCTCATTTTGATTCTGGGTGCTTATGTCCTTATGTGGGCTGTCTTTGGAGTGCTTGAGCTTCAAGGGTGGATATGTCAAAAAAGAAATTAAGCGTTAAAGCCAAATGGGGAAGCTGACTGTTCCAGGTGGGGTAATGTTGCACAGCCCTGTGCAGCTTTCCTTCCCTCCTCTCCCTTGCTTTCCACATTTCTTATTTCACTTTTTTATTTCCCACAGCTATAACTGACAGAAACAAGTACTGAAGATGAAATAACCTTTTTTCCTTTTTTTTCCACAGCCATAAAAATAGTTTCCTTGAGTTTATTAACAGCACATGCATGTGTGTTCAGCATCCTCTCCAAAATAGACAATGACCAGGAAGTACTCATTTTGGCAACACATTTAGGGTTAGAAATGTTACTGTTTTCAAAGCATTTCGCCAGAGTCATTAATTAAGTGCTAGAACAGGGAACTTCGACCAAACAAAACTAAGGAAAATTACATTTCTCTTTCCTGACCTATATAAAAAGCATTTGTACTTAAATCATATTGAAAGTTTTAAAGCAACCTGTCCCCAGTGGAATATGCAGAAAAGATAAATGTTCTGCAAGATGATTGCTGTTCATTATAACTTAGTGGGATTTGGCTGTGTTTTCTCTTCTTTGCAAATATTTAATGAAAGTGTTTATGGGTTCAGGGTATAAGCAAGGATAGTGCAGATAGGGAGTTTCATTTTATGCCAAGAGCGAAAACCAGGAAACTTTCTCCTAATGGGTGGGCTTATCCCCTCTGAGATCAAAGGCAAATCTATCCCTTTCCTGTTCAGTCACAATGGCTAGCATCATGATTCATTCAAAAGCATTGTTTGGATATACAATCAAATTATTGACTTTAAAATAAGTATAAAATTACCAGGGCAAGACTTTAATATCTAGCAGAACCTGAAAGAACTGGGTGAACAACTTATGAAAGGGCTGAAGTGTGAAAGTATGCCCTGTCTTTAGAACTGACTGCCATTCAGTAACCACAGACAGAGGAGAGATGGTCTGGCTTCATTTAGTGTGCAAATGGACTATAGCTATCCAAATAAGGGAAAAATCACAGTACATTGTATCTCAGGGAGGGGTACAACTGCTGTGGCCCTCCTTGATCTGTGAGCCTGTGCTGGCTGTCCCAGCTCTGTGTGGGATCCCTTTACTGGGGAGACCAGCTTCATCTTCCTCCTGCTGCTGATTGTGCAGCTGTGGGAATACACAGCAGCGATGGCCCTTGGAGCAGTGCTAGGGAAAACAACACTAAAACACGTCTGCTTTACTGGTGTCTGGGAAGAAGCCCCTTTAGTAAGACTGAGCTCTACCATCCTCTGTAGTGAGTGTTGACCACACAGATGTTTATGTTTTAACATCCAAATTCAATGACAATGTATTTGTCTTAAAATACTGCATGTTCCACTTCATTTCCAAATCTGCATTGTCTCAGTGGCAGAAAAGATGAACCTCTTGGTACCATCTCCAGTTAGCTCTCAGCCTCCATTCCCTCCACATACTGCTGTGGATGTGCAAGATGTGTCAGAGTACATTACTCAAAGGATTATTTAACTCCCCTGCTCATGGTCAGGAAATGCTGTAGCTGCTGGGAGTGATGCTGGTGCTTGAACAAATTGGGACCAGGAGCTGCTACTCTATTACTTTCTTCCGTTACCCTTCTTTATTCTACTCCAACAATTTTTTTGTTACTGCTCCCATGTCCTAGTGGCTGATCTCTGTCAACAGCTGCTTTTCTCATATGAGACAGTTTGTTCTTTCACTGTTCTTACTGATTACTCATCCCTTTATATAGCCTGCTTCATGAGTCACTTTGCCTACCTACCTGCCCCAGCATGATGTGCTATCCATCCGTCCCTTCTCAGCAGCAATTACCAATCTTTTATTACTGTTTTTTTTTTCTCCCAAGGACCCCTCCTAATGCCAGCATACTTCATTAGTTTCTAATTTTGCAAAGCACGATTTGTGGCATAGCTTCAGGAGCTGGAAATAGAATAACTACGTACCCTCTCCTAGAAGTACGCATATGGATTTGGAAGGGAACTAAGACTGAAGGTGCCAACAAATCCCTTGTAATTCCTTTCCATGAACACTTAATCAGACAGATTCTATTGTCACGTAGATTTGTTAATCTCAAAATTGTCCAAGTGGACTCTGGAAGGCAGTTTGTAGTATCAATGGAACAGGATAGTGCTCAGGATGGGAAAAGCCTACATTCTTTCAGTCTTCTCACTGCTGCCCTAGCACAGTGGCAGGAGGACCCAAACACAGTCAATTGAGCTTTTACAGATGTCTCCACACTTTCATCTGACCAACCTAATTATGACTTATTTTTTCGCATGACTGTCTTTTAGTGGTACCATGTGAAGGGAAAGTTAAAATTCTGAAAGCTACTGCTGACGTGTTACAGGCAATTTCGTAAATACCTGTATAAAAGGTTAGATTTGGTAGTAACCCTGGGACAATGTTAATTTGAAATGAAATTACTAATGGTTGAGATTTGCATATCTTGAACTGAAGATACCTAATATTACCGTTATTATTTGCAAGTGGAATGAATACTAAGCAGGTCTGAGACATAGGAATAGCTATGCAGGATTAATGATATGAACAGCATATCTTGCAGCCCTGAAATGAGGCTCAGTATTATCTCAATTGACCTTTCTGTCCCGCCATGCGAAGGAATTCAAGAAGGTGTATTTGCTTCTGTCCTTCCTGAAGGCATTTTTTATTTTACAATATTAGATAAAAAAGTTCAAAATTCTGCTTCACTGCCACTGTGATCCCAGCAGGGAAGGGTACACTCTGTGAAAAGATGATAAAGCCAGTCTTTGACTATTCAATTAATCCCTCTACCCTATCCTTGTACATAAACAGAAGTATGTTTTTAGATCCAGACAGCACAACATTATTTGCAAATGAAATCAGGCCATTAAATTTTACCACACATAGGTCATGAGTGTTGCAAATCGGAGCTGACTGAAAGCTGCCCAACTCAGACCAGGCAAGTAGGCACCCCACACCTGGGGCCCTGAGCAATCTGGTCTCTTTGAGCATCTGTGTGAGTGATCATGGCTCTGGGCTGGCAGCTCCTGAAAGTCTGTCTTGTGTCACCAGCTGTTGGGAGATGAGTTCTTTACCTGATCTCTTCAGTCTTGTAAAGCCACACACAGCACTCCAGGATATATTATTTTTCTGGCATGTTCTATTATGTTGGAAATGTTGGTTATTAAGGATAAAAACAGCTGGGGCTTTTTAAAACATAAAAATTATAAAAAATCAGGTCCTTTTTTTGATCCTCCACCATTCAGATTGCATGCAGCTTTTTATTCTCATCTAGATATATTAGTTATTGCCATAGTTTTAGTATTTTTCTTGGTACTATTATTTTTCAGAGATTGCAGCCTCATGAAATGCTTTCTAAAAAAACAACTGAAAAAAGGTCATCCAAAATATCCTGTACATTCAATTAAATGGCTTTTTATGTCTTCTCTATTAATATGTACTTTCCATCCTGAAAAACCATCATATAAATCAGTGCTTCATCCAGCTGAAATAAGTGTGTGCCTTGGGACACAGTTTCCAAGTAGTCTTTCTCTGTACATTCCAGTCTTGATTTAATCCAGGTTTACCTCAGCTTTGCCTTTAGCTGATTGGGAACAGGTTTAAGTTAAAGTGGACAAAGGCACTCTTAAGCAAGAGCATTGCCAAGTATCACATTAGCAAGCCAGAATGGATGCACAGTGTGCGTGCAGAAGTCTTCTTTGTCAATGTTCATCTTTGACATATCTTTCACTTTTACTTAACCTTTCTCCCTACTGCCATGTTTGCTTTATGTCAGCTGTCCCATGCCTGTGGTGGAATTAATGTGACTAGATCCTCAAATTTCAGAGGAAGCTACAACATAGTAAAAATTTTAGGTCTTTTAATGGCAATGAAACTCATCAGAGGAGAGTTGTCCTCCATGTCAAGGATATGCAGGATGGCACTTTTATCCCTCAGCATCAGCTGAAGTGGCCGTGTGGGCTTGGGCACTGGGGCTCATCCAGCACTGTTCAGAGGACAAAGTCCTGCTGAGATGGGGCTTCCAGCTGCGTTGGCTCTCGCTTCTCTCACACCTCAGTGGTGTTTTCTGCACTGTGGTACAGTGGCAATGCAGTGAGCCCAGAACGTGTAAAGATAGGCTTCTCCCCTACCTTTACCCACTTCAGGCAGCCCATTTCCCTGATGGGAGAGAGGCCCTTCCCACTGGGAAGGAAGTGTGATGTGTCATCTGCTGTTTGCTGAAGGGGGCTGCTGCTCCATACTGGGCCATCCTATCTGTAAACAAAAACATGAAATGTAATATTGATAACACAGAAAATGATGATTGAATTTTATAAACAGTGAAAACAAAAATGGGGCAGAGATGGGAGGGTTCAAAGAAGACTTCCATGTTCTCACTTGGTAGAAGTAATAGGAGTATATGGATTGTAACCTGCACCACTGTTTGCTGTCAGAGGTTTCACATGCAGAAGTTAAATGTCATAGAAGTATAGTAAAACATGAGTCTTAGCATCACCATGCCTGTGAGAAAATTAGGCTTTAGTGATGGAGACATCAGAAGGCTCTGGTGGCTTGTGCAGTGGATGGGAGACTCTTTGGTACCTTACTGCTCTAGCTACAGGCCAAAATTCTTGTTCTTTTCCTTGTGGGAAATCCAATATTGGTGAGAAGAGCTGCTCACAAGGTTCACTCAACATTTTTTTGAGGAAAAAAAAAAAAACTTGCTGGGAATTCTAGGTTTTTTTGAAAAAAAAAAGAAAAAAAAGTTGCTTTTCACTTCTCAATGGCTCATTTCTCTCCATTTTGCTTATGGAAAAATAAAGAATTTAGAAAAACTCTTCAAAGCTGGTGGAAAACTGGCAGTAGTTGGGCAATGCCAAACAAAATTTGCAAAAGTAGCAATAACATAAAATGAGTCCTTTCTGAACTCCATCCCCATTCCCAGTAGATGCTGAATAATCACATCTCTGACTTTATTTTTTTTTTAAGAAGAATTTTCCATTTGTTTTGATGGTGCTGTGAAGCAGGCAATCCCAGGGCTGACAGGGCAGCCTGCTAACCCAGCTCCAGTGCTGGGATGTGTGGCTTGCAGCTCCCTGCTCCTTTGGGTTAAAAAGGCTGTGAAAACAACTATCAGAAAATTAGCTTAGCTTCCTGCCAGAGGTGGATTTTTGAACTAGTTATACAGGATGTCCAATTTATTATCAATCTTCTGTGTTCTTTTGGATATTTCCCAGAGATTATATGTTACAACTAGGTCAAAAACATGCATGGGTAATTTAATAGTCACTTGGAAATTGCCAAACGTCTCAACTGGTCTGTCCAGCACAGCAGTCTGGAGTTAGAGGCCAGTACCTCACCCTTGGAAGCAAGAGGGAGAAATAAATTGCTAATGGATGGTCAGAAAACAACCAGCCATCTGGCAAATTTCTGATTAACCCCTGTTACAAAATACATGGAGGATGCTACAATAAAGTCTTTTTTCCCCTTTTTTTCCCTTTGATTCATATGAAAGAGCTTATTGCACAATATTACTGTGAACATTCTCCTTATTCATGTGTATTTGAATCATATTACTTTGTTGACATCAGTGGTATGTTCTGGTCATATTTTCTGTAGGCTGATTAATGCTGGGAAGTGATTAGGTAGATACTAGTTACATTTAATAGCAAACATTTTTCTCAGAATCCAATTGTGTATGTATGGTGCTAAATGAATGTTGGGTCACAATTTTCAGCAGTCCTCTCTGCATTACATTAGAGCCCATAAAAACAGTCCCGGCTTGGAAAATTTGCCCACTTAGCTGTACTGGGGAAACGGATCTCTGATGATTTTAGGCATGCCTTTTTGAAGGTCAGAGGACTGTTACTTGCAGAAGCAACAGTAATGAAATCTCTCCCTTGTTAGCAAAAATAAAACTGTTTTGCTTTAGGTTACTGTGTTCAGCCTCCTTAGGATAGCTGGTTTTGAGTTTGAAATGGACCTCTCAGAAAGTTTTCCCCCACACACCCTGAAGACAGAAGAGCTATAAGGAGGGGCAGTGGCTCTCTTGGGTTTAATTAATGTTTTTATACTTCATTGCTATCATAAATATTGTTTGCTTTTCTGTAGGCTTACAAACTCAGTGCAGTAGGGGTAGGCTTGCAGAGAGAGCTGCATTCAGAGATCTTGAGAACAAGAGCAAGGCATGCGTGTAAAATGTTGTCTTGAAATGGATAGTGAGCCTTGAGATGATCCAGCAATCAGTGAAAAGTCTGTTGACTGATTCAAAAGCAATTTGACTGAACTTTGAAAAGCATGACTCACAGATCATGATGGCCAGTGCATAACAGCCTTTTAACTATTTGAACATTACCCACCAGTTTTAACAAAGCTGGAGAATCTGGATCACCCTATTTGTTTGGATAATGAAATCCTTCTGCTACCCCTTTCCCTTAGCACCACAGTGCTTGGGCGAAAATCTACCAACAGAGTGCCTGGCTGGAAGCAAGCCTGCAGACCTCAGTATTTACTGAGATTTTTTTAGTTCTCAGATCCCCCTCCTGCATTTTCAAAGTTCTTTTTTGGCTTGTCCTTACCTCAGAAACAAGACAAACCCAGCAGCTTGGTGTTCCAGTTAAAACAAACTCTAAATGAATCTTCTCTTAAAAATGAAGGCAACCCCTGTGGCTTTCCTTGCTGGGTGAAGAGGTGTCTCTCCATGGTGTGTGTGACCAGGTGCTCTTCAGCAAAGGTTTCAAATGGAAAGGGCACCTGCTTTCTACTTCATGTTCACACCAATGGCCAGACCATGGCAGTGTTTTCTTGCAGGGAAAGGGCCAAACTGCTGAATACACCATCTGCTCAAGCTAAGAGCTGGCTTCAGGCATGGGGATATGTCTGAGAAGCAGGGAGAGAGAGCTTCAGGTCTCCCAGTCTAACCAGCTAACACAAATCCTAGCTGACCGGAAAATCAAGTTTATCAGATTTTGCAGGCCAAGTTGCCTTCCTGCAGGACAGCTGGTGCCTAACTAAAAAGAACACATGTTACCAACCCTGGCTTAAATGTATAAACTCAAAATTTCATCCAGAGCATTCTAATATGCATGTCTGCAGTAGTTGCCCACTCTAAAACTGAATTCCCCCAATTCTTACCATACAGTCACAGAATCATAAGAATTACAAATAATTTGAGTTGAAAGGGACCATTAAAGGACAGCTAGCCTGATCCACCTGCAATAAGCAGGGACCTCTTCAATTAGACCATGCTGTCCAGGGCACCGTCCAACCTGACCTTGAATGTTCCCAGAGATGGGGCATCTACCATCTCTCTGGGCAACCTGCTCCAATGTTCCACCACTATCACTGCAAGAACTTCTTCCTTGTATCTAGTCTTAACCAACCTTCCATTAGTTTAATACCATTATCCCTTTTCCTATTACTACAATCCCTGATAAAATGTTTGTCCCCCCTGTTTCTTAAAAGTTCCTGTTAATTACTGAAAAGCCTATACAAGGTCTCCCTGGAGCCTTCTCTTCTCCAGGCTTAACAACCCCAACTCTCTCAGCTTTTCCTCACAGAAGAAATGTCATGGAAGTATTTTTCATTTCACTGATCAATTCAGACAGAGAAATTCAGACAGGACAACTCCTGTGAATCTTTACAGGCATTTTCAGCAGAGAGTCTTCACCACCAAACAGATTGAATTGTTCTCTTAAAGGAGAAGAAAATCCCCCAAAATAACATCATTACAAAAGAAATTTTTCAATGAAACTTTTAATTTCCTTTTCCTGTAGCCATAGGCCAAAATGAGCTGACATGCATACATATCTGCTGTGCTTAAAGACAGATAGAAAAGGCCTGGGAAGTTTTGAAACAGTCATAACCCTGCATGAAAAGAAAAACAAAAAGGAAAAAATCAAAGGAGTGTAAAACTTGTATAACTTCAGTATCAGGGATTATTATTTTTCCTATCTCCCCATATCTTTCAAACATAGAACTCAGGATAGAAAACATCTTTCACAGATGCTGTTTTCTAATAAATTTTGCATGAAAATGTTTTGACAATACTTGTAGTTTCAGATAAGCAGATATAAAATATATTTTGCCCGCTTTTAAGGAAAGCTTATTAAGTATTTAACTTGCAAGTGGAAACAGCAATGCACAGAAAACCATTTTAAAATGTAAACTTTAGATAAACACCTAAACAAAGCATTCTATGAAGTCAAAGGAATTCAATTACAGGATGTTGAAATTAAACATATACTGCTTAAGACAGAGTTTTCTAAGCCAAAACAATTAATCCTGTCTATAGTTTCCTTAGTGCTTTGCAATGTATGATTATGTATTTTTACCCTTCTATCAAAATTCCTCCTCCTCTACTTCTGTTTAATGGAAAGAAAATGAAAATCCATTTTACATTTGAAAAAGTAGTGCAGAGAGAGTGTGGGCAAGAAGTCCCAAATCCCAGGGGGCTGGCAGAAGCCAGAACCATCTCCCTGCTAGACCTTTGACTGTATAAGCCACTGAAGAAGTTTGGCTCTTCAGGTTTGTTCCAATCTCCATGAAACCTTTGGGAACACAGTTAGTATGGATGGTATGCTCTTCATGGTCAGGGCATTCCAAGTTGCAAGCTCACCCTGCATTTCTGCCTTGTTTCATAGAGACAATAAGTGATGCAGATGGCTCCTGGTCCCCTCACCTCCAGCCCAAGTTTAGAGGTTAGTAAAGCACAAGGGAACAATTTGTAATTGATTCTGCCCTTTCCTGTTGCTCACAGCAATGGGACCAAAGCCTGTGCCCTCGCTGCAGTCAGATCCCCTATGGAAACCTGTGGGATGTTCACGTAAGAGCTTCAGATGGCTAAGAGCAACCTTCTGCCTTCAAACTAAAGAAAGAATGTAAATTCCAGGTGACAGTTCAGGAAAGGAAGCTGAGGTTGAAATTCAGGTATCTGGAAGCACAGATCATGATTCTAGAGGTTGCAAACAATATCATGAAGTGCCACCACTCTGTCCAGTCAGCACTAGCTTACTAAGTATCCCAGAAAACTCCTGCCTAAAACTCCTGCTTGATTGGTCCATGTCTTTGCATAAAACCATTAAAGACAACATATAGCTTTTAAACATGTATGAGATCTTGTACAAGAGAAAGGTTGTATGTGTGTTGTTTGGAATCCTGTGGCCTAAGTTGCCAAAAAGGTAAGCCTATGAACTTCTCTTTGCATGTGTACATTAAAATCAGAAAAATTTCTAAATGCTTGTTTTTATCAGATATAGCTACATATAAATTTATATCTATAATTGTATTTTTTTTAAAGTATGCTCTATGTTTGAACTGAAGGTGATTGCCTTGCACCAAAAAAGTCAGACTTTTTAAACTGGACATTTGACACAGGTATCATTCACTGGGAATGAAATGTGGGCTAGCCCAGTGGAAACCATCTTCATGAAGATGCATGTTCATGCTCTGAGTAAAACTCCTTATAGGATCTGAAGAGGTAGCATAATTTTTTTAGCCCCCAGACAAAATCCTGTCTGAGATAAGTAGAAAAGTTCCAGCAGAAAAGAAATTAGAATTAGAAACATCTCTGAATTGTGTTTCTGACTTTTCTCTGTTCTTAAGAAAGGGCTGGCTATGAAAATCAGGCAAACATTAAGAACAGAGATCTTGTGGAAAATGTGATGCTCTCATCAAAAGGATTGGGATGCCTGCTGAGCTTAGGCCACAGCATGGGGTGAGTTCTGAGTCATGGCTCTGTGTCCAGGCTTTGCAGGCTGTCCTGATGCTGCATCTTACCATCTCTGCGCCTGACAAGCTCTGTGAAAGATGCTGCTGCCAGGGTGCCTGGCTAGGCAAACAGAGAAAGGGGAGAGGAACAGCAGCTTTTTTTTGCCTGTACTGGAATCCCATCTACCAGTGCTGCTTCTGACCAAAGGAGGGTTTGCCTCATCTCCCTCTTCTGTACTTTGGGCAGCAGAAGTGGCTGTGGTATCTGCAAAAATGTATGCTGGTCAGTGCCAAGAATTCAGCAGGTTTCAGAGCAGGATCCAGTTTTTAGGCAGGATTCAAATATGAGGATTCAAATATGTGCCATGAGTATTTACTTAAAGATGTTGTTTGGCAGAAAGGAAAATATGGAGGGAAGAGAAAAATTTTGGTTCAAAAATGGCTTCCTGGCAGTAGGAGAGAAGTCAGCAAGTGAGAGGTGAGTGACACATGGAGCAGGGCACAAGGGGCTTTAAAGCTGAGATGAGACACTTACTCTGGATTTGGCAGGTAAGGACTAGCTCATGGCTTTACAAAAGTAAGCAGCTTCCCAGGATCTTCACCTCACTATCAGGAGTGCTGAAAGTGGGATGTGTCTTTGTTTGGCAGTGCTAGAGAAAAAGGTGTTGCTGTCCCCAAAGTGAGGACAGGCCAATGGTGTAGTTGAGTCATGCTATGGGTGCCTGGGTGGCATGGGTAGTTTCTTAGACAGGCTGGTGCAGTGGCTGTAAGATGTTGAAGTGCTCTGTACACATGGGCTGAGCACTGGCTCCTGGCTGAAGGTGCTCTCAGTTACATGAGACATCAATCAGTAGTGGGAGCTGCCCGAGACACATCAGTGAGAGAGAAGACTTGAGAGGATAAATAACTGCTCAAATGCCCAGATTAAGCTTTAGATAACTATTGTTTACCACAGCAGGTATCACAGAGAGTCTGGCTACAAGTTGTGTCATAAGGGACTTAATCTTGGCAGGGCTCTTAAACCAGGTATGAGCGAAAGGACAGAGATATAAACTGTCATAAGAGTATTCCCAAGCCTCAAATAAATGAATTTTGTTGTTTCTTATACCTTTCCACTTCCTTGTGTTTTTTTTTTTGAGGCTCCAAACAGAATTGTCAAAGGACAGTTTTTTGTCAAAGGATTTTCATGAGAGATAAAATCAGAAAAAATACCAAAATTAACTTTGTTAATGTTCTTGGCATGCTATTTTAGGTTGACTTCTAGACCAGAAAGTGATCTTGATCTTGACACTTTTATACCTTCCTTTCAAACATCTGGACTTTCTGACCTCAGCCCAACTTTATTTTGTCTCCTTTAGTTATATTTCCTGTTATACCATTAAAAATCCACAGAAATATTTAAAACTTCAGAACAACAAGCTTATGGAGAAATTTGCCAGGAACAAAATGCATTTTATTAGATGTCATTAAAGAGGAGGTGTGATGGGGATTGTCTTCTAGTCATACTGTACCCTCAGAAGGAAAGGGAAATATCTATGTATGTAATCAGCAGTAATGGGGTCCTGCTAAGGCTCAGGCTGTGGCTCCTGGTTCCAGTCTGGTTCAAAAAATGTTTACTCGCAGTTTGCAAAGAATTGGCAGAATATGCCTGTGACTCCTTTCTTTCCATGCCCTCTATTTCTTGCCTGGAGACAGCAGCTGGAAATCTCTTTATATGTTCATAATAAACTGCAGCTACAGAGGAAGTCCAGCTAGATCAGCAGCCACCTCTAGTTATACTCATCAGCACTTCCTATGTCCCTAATACTGGGCATTTCACAAGGAAGAGGAGACAGAGGAGTGAGAGAGTATGTTGGAATGAGCAGAGAGAAAAAGGAGGATGATCAAGAAAGTGGACAATATTATGAACTAGAGAAAAGTAGTGAGTGTGCAGAGAAAGGGGCACAAGAGGGCCTGGGGGCTGCACATGGGAAGGTGTTGGAGATGGTGAGTTGCTCTCCCAAGGCAGTTTATTAGCAGGCCAAAGCACATGGCTTTTTCTGTGCGATTTCCAGTGTATCCTGTATAAGAGGGATGTCCACAAAAACTCAAATGTTTCAACGGTGCAGCTATGCAATTTGATAAGTAGTAGTAAAGTAGTTGCAGGTGCTTTTTGCACTCCTTTAGGCTTGTGTGATAGTTTGAGTGCTCACTAGAATTATTTACTCCTTTGCTGCTGTGAGATAGGATTAGGAGAAAAGCAAAGCAGGCTCAAGCTTAAAAGGGTATAAAGATAGGTTAAATAACAAAATTACAGGAGAGAAAAAATTAGTAAGAATCAGAAAAAACTTTTAAAACACTTCCCCTCCCCCACAACTTTCCCTTCTGGCAGACAATGTATAGAGGCAAAACTTGGAACCTATAAAATAGTCTTTCATCAGTTTTTTTAGAGAAAGACGTCTCCCTTGGTCTGCCATGGAAACTTCTCCTCTAGAAAAAACAGTTCTCTTGTGGCTTTTAATTCTCACAAAAGCAGCCACCCAGGAATCTGCATCTGTGAAGTCCCTCCCATATCACACAGCCTTCCCACAGCTGCATAATAGGCCATGTAGACTCATGGGGTACCATTTTAACGATGAGTGATTCAAAAGCAAAGGTTCTCTTCATCTATTTTAAAAATCATCCTCATCTTTAGGAACAGAGATCTTCCTCTTCTTTTCCTGGGAGCAGATCTTCCTCTTATCTCTGTCTCTGTTCAAACTTCCCATAAAATCACAGCTACTTCAATATTTACTTATCCACCATATATGCCTTTGCTTATATCTGCAGTCTGAACACTCTCATCTCCCCAGCATGTATTTTCCACAATTTAAAGGTATATTCTAGTACATCCTAGTTCATTATCAAAGTTTTACAAAAGAATTTCAGCCTAGGACTAGACATCTTCTCATTCTCTTTCTATCTAAGACCCAACTCTTCTTTCACTGACTCTGATGTCTTCATACTGTCTCTCTTGATAACTCCACTCTGTCCCTTTCTCTCGCTCAGAGAGAGGATTAGTGTTTTGCAACTTTCATCTGTGCAAGGGAAGAATTAAAGTTTCTCTCAAGTCTGCAGAGGGTCATGATGGTCTTTCCTGGGCAGTGGCTGAAGGTGGTAAATTCAGATCACACCCAAGCCAGAATCTCTGGGTTCTGTGACCAGGATCTTGGGGTTCTGAGGCCAGGATCTCGAGGTTCTGGCTGCTGTGTGGCCATTCTGCATGGCTAGGCCCTCCGCCTCAGCTGGATGATTTGGTAGTGGCAGCCAGAGCTGTCTACAGTGAAGGATTCTTCAGAAAAACTGCACTAAGAGGGGGGGAATGGGGGTAAAGGACCTGGTCCCCTCGGCAGGGGCTGCTCGGTCCTGCTAGGCCTCCCGGGACCACGATGGAGGAGGCTTTAGTGGCAGGATGTCAGCAGCTGCTCAGGCTGATCCAGCCAGGACAGCTGCTCAGGCTGATCCAGCCAGGATGGGGCATTCTCTCCACCCCTTCCCATGCCCAGCAGCCGCCGGGCCCAGCCCTGCCAGGGTTGCAGCAGTGTCAGGGCCCGGCCAGGCTGTGCCAAGGCCGAGGGCCACAGGGTGGAGCAGGGCTGACCCCTCTGCAACACGTTACCGCTTCCCAGTACGGAAGAAAAGAGAACTTTTCCCGGGATTCTTCTGATTTTAATCTATGAGGTGACAGAGGTAGCTAGCTCTTGAATTGGCTCCACAGGTTGTCAATATTCAAAGCTAATCACTAATTGGTTTTTCCACAGCTTTTTCTTCAATCAATGCAAAACCAGCACAGCTTGCAACAAAGTATTTCAGATGGTCAAAGGAGATAGTCATACCTGCAACGTCAACAGAGCAGGGCAGGAAAACAACTTTACCCTTTTCTCTGTAAAGAAGGGAGAGAAAAGACAGAAATTTAGCCGCGATAGGACAGAGGCCTTGAGCGCTTTTCCCAGAGAGCTTTTCCCAGTCTTTCTCAAATTTTCAGGGAAATTTTGTGTAAGAACATGGGGTAATTTAAAATGCCTTTGGGAATCAGAGGGTGCGTTGTATTGATGTTGTAGACTTAGCCATATTCAGAATATTAATATGGAGAAGAGTATATTGAAACAGGTATGATTTTACCTTTGAGATCTTAAATGGTACCCACTTGTAAATACAGATAGCCAGAACAGGAATTATTGGAAGCCCAAAACTCTCAGGTAGAGTGGTGGAGATGCAGAGAAAATGCAAGTTTAGTGAAGGACAGAAAAAAAAAAAGTAAATGAGATGCTGCTTGCAGTCTGTTAATTACTCATAGTGAGGAATACATTTCAAATTACACATTGGAAAATTGTAATGAAGTAGAAAAAAAAATGATACTCAAATTTTTCCCTGAAATTATCCCTCATTTTAAATACATCAATCCCACTTCCATCTAGTGGCTTTTAAGTCTTACATTACTTGAGATCAGACTTGTTAATATAATTTATTTCCTCATTCTAGAACTTGTTTTTTTTCCTAGTTGTTGGTGAGATGCAGGCTGGAAAATATGGAGTAGTAATATTTTTAATTCTTCTAATCTGAAAATGCTCATGTCTCTCCCTGTGTGCATGTATGTGTGGGTGTTTACATCTCCATACATGTGTATAAATGTACACTACTACTGTTATGAAGCAATCACCCACAGTAAAACTGTGGTATCACTGTCTTGAAAAACAGAGCTGCAGAATGTTTTTAATGTGAGGTGTGTAATAGATGAGCCACATGGGTTTTGAACTGCAAGCAAGGAGATGTTTAGATCTACAAAAAGCCTCAGTTGTCAGATTTTATCTAACTATCTCATTGGACACCTAAATTTTTGAAAGATCATCAGGTTACTGTCCAATCCGGAGGTGCCCAGTATCCATCAAGGCTGATAGCCATAAATTTTCCCATTGTCCTAACAACTACACCCAGGCATAAGCTCATGAATTTCATCTTAGTCTAAATTTAGATGTATAGAATCCCAAAATATTTTGAAATACCCTGCTTTCCTAAACTCTACTGGCACCTCACTTTTCAGTGGAAGCTTTTCTATATGCCTCATGTTTTGCTGTCTTTGATTCTCGTGTACCCCAAATTTGGCAAAGCAAAGAAATTTAAATCCGAGCTGACAGCGAAGTCTACTTTAACAAAGAAACAGGTACTTTTGCAAACAGGAGATCTCAGTCCAGAAGGTGATCCCAGGGCACACATCAAAAGGATTATAATGTTAATGAAAAAGACTTACAGAACTACTTACTCAAGGGAAAAACAGGCAAGTGGTAAGAGGAAGGTGTGCAAAGGCAGGAGTGACTAGCTATGTGACTAGCTGCATTCTTTACTCACAGAATAACAGGATATTATGAATTGGAAAAAACCCATGAAGATCATTAAAACTTGACTCTTAAACCTCCACAGGACACTCCAAGGCTCTCACCAGGTGTCTGAGAGCATTGTCCAAAGACTTGAACCCTAATGAGGCTGATGTTGTGACACTTCCCTGGGAAACCTGCTCCAGTGCCCAACCACTTTCTGGATGTTTTTCTAATATGCAGCACCAGTCTTCCCTGACAGAACATCAGGCCAATCCCTTGGATGCTGTCACTGGTCACCACAGAGAAGACATCAGTGTCTGCACCTTTGCTACTCCATGTGAGGAAGTTGTAACTGCAATGGGGTCTCCCCTCAGTCTCCTCCAGGCTGAATAGACCAAGTGACCTCGGCCACTCCTCATACAGCTTCCCCTCAAGGCCCTTCACCATCTCCATGCCCTCCACTGGACACTCTCTAGTTCTGTCCTTCTCACACTGTGGCACCCAGAACTGCCCCCAGCCCTGGAGGTGAGGCTGCCCCAGTGCAGAGCAGGACAATCCCCTCCCTTGCCGGGCTGGAGATGCTGTCCCTGACGCTCCCAGAACACAGGTGGCCCTCCTGGCTGCCAGGGCACTGATGACTCGTGTTGAACTTCTTGATGACTGTGATATCCAGCAATGTGGTGGTCCAGTGTTTCTCTCGGGACCCACATCCCGTTTCCAGGCTGGCTCTGGCACCAAGCCTGCAGTGAAGGTCTGGGATACGTTCCTGACCCTGTGGGTTCTTGCCTTCGGCAGAAGTGTGAACAGTGGCGAGGAATAAGGGAGGACAGTTGTGAGAAGTTCGGCTGGGTTTTATTAAACCCATACGAGACGTGTACACACCCAGAGAGAGAGCTCACAAAAGCGAGTTTTCTTTCTGTGCAACACCTTAAGTATGGGGGTGGGGAAATGGGAAGGGGAGAGCTTGGAACCAATACAGAAGGTGAAGGGAGTGACCCAGAACATAAATGACAGTCCATAGAACCAATCAATACATCAAGGGGTGGGGGGATGGGACCGGGGACCCTGCCAATCACTCAACATCCTCACTAGAACCTTCTACACGTCAGGGCAAGGCTGTAAGGTGGACAGGACCATAATTGTGATTGACACCTGACAATCCCTCAGGGGAAACCATGAAGAATTTAACATGGGGGAACATGGAGCAGACCATTGTAACTTATATAAAACAGTGCAAAACAAGAACACCTGCATACAGAAAACTGGTAAACTCAAAAACACACCACAACACAGCTCCCTTCCCATGGCACTGCTCTCCAGCCTGTCATTCCCTATTCTGTCTGTACATCCAGGGCTACCCCCTTCCAGGTGCAGAATCTGGCTCTTTCCCCTGTAGAATTTCATTTGAGTGGTGATTGCCCAGTCCTCTAATTTGTCAAAGGCCTCTCTGCCTTTGAGGGAGTCAACAGCTCCTCCTCATCTAGTATCACTAACAAACTTGCTTAGTATCCCTTCAAATCCTGCATTGAAGTAATTTATAAAGACATCTTTATTTGAAGAGCACAGGACCAGGGATGGAGCCTTGAGGAACCCCACTAGTGACAGGTCCCCACTCTGATGTCACCCCACTCACTGTAACCCTTTGTGCCTGACCCATAAGCCAGCTGCTCTCCCATCACATGGTGTGTTTATCCAGCTTTGGGTTGAATGGTGCTGTGAGAAACAGTATCAGAAGTTTTACTGAAATCCAAAAAGATCACATCAACCGGCTTCCCCTGATCAGTTAGGTTAGCTATCTTGTCATAAAAGGAAATCACATTTTACAAGCAGGAAACCCTGCTAAGCATAGTTACTAGAGATAACCAAATTTTCAATAAGGGTAACTGCAGATTTATGCCTTCTGTTGATATACTACCTCCTCTACTGCTAATCAGGCAATGATACTTTTTAAAGATAAGTCAGTATGAATTGGAATGGGTGCACTAGTACACAATTAGAAAAAGATAAATGTGGAAAGCTTCCAGGTTTCTGTTTTCAGTGATAGTGTGGGAGTTGGGGGNTTGGGGGGGGGGTTTCTCTTTTTGTTTGTTTTCTTTTCTTAGTACAATGATGTTGAGGTTTAAATGCTGGTCACTCCTGGCCTGTTGTCAATAGCAATAAATATGTAAAGGTACTTCTGCATGATACTTTGGCAAGCTAAGCTGTAGGAGATTAGTAAGAAACATCTCTCCCCACCAGCACCATGTAAAAATTAAGGGTTTGTGGCTAAAGGGACGCATAGTTCTTTTTAGAGCTCTGTAAGAGAGGCACAAGTATCTTTTCCTCAAATTTGAAGCATTCTCAAAATGTGCCCAGAGACAACCCCCTCCCACAAAAATACCCGAAACCAAAGAAAGACACACACTTCAACAGCACCTGAATCTCTCTGATGATCTCCCTGATGACTATTAAACAATCTCCAGCAGTCTTATTAGCTAAATCCAAATAGAACTGGCTTGCCAGGAATACCAAATCTTTTGGTCAAATGACACTTGGTTTCTCTACATAGCTGTTGGGAAAATCCAGTGAAAGAAATCGTTAATGTTAAAAAACACAGGCTGATACACTTAGTAAGATTTTTCCATACATTTTGCCATACAAGTCCATGTTTTCAAATTAACCTGCTTACCTTCAAATACTGAAAATATCTTCACTGAATTTTAAAAATACTCCTGCAGATGATTTCCATTAATACTAAGCTGCAGACTAAATTAGGGAGTGCCACACTTCCAAGGCCTGCTAGATAGTCCCTGCACCTTCAGACACCAAAATGCCTTTGTAAGCTTGCCTTCGATTCTGCACAGCATCTCCAAATTGTGAAAGCTGACAGATTGCTTAGAACACTGCAGGTATTTTGAGTGTTTGGTGAGTTTTATTAAAAATAATAAATGCCTAGTCTAGTTTTTAAGACTATTCTTCTTGTTCATGTTTTGCTATAGAAAACTGTCAGTTTCAGCTCTAAAAGTTTGAATAACAGGTACTAATCTTCAGCTAATTACTTACATCATTCATCCAGACTGTGAATGAGCCCTGCAACCTGAACTTGGTCTTTGAATTCTCCCCCAGTCTTACCTTTAAAATTAGCAATTGCAAATACATTGATGCTGATTTGTGGCTGGCAGGTCAAGAGAAGTGATTCCACCCCTCTGCTCTGCTCTGCTGAGACCCCATCTGCAGTGCTGTATCAGCTCTGGGGTCCCAGCACAAGAAGGACATGGACCTGTTGGAGCAAGTCCAGAGGAGGGTCACAAAAATAATCAGAGGGATGGAGCACCTCTTCTTTATGAAAAAACTGAGGGAATAGGTTTGTTCAGTCTGGAGAAGTGGAGGCTATGGGGATACCTTATTACAGCCTTTCAGTATTTAACAGGTAGCTTATTTGAAAGATGGAGAACATTTAGCAGGGTCTGTTGTGATAGGAAAAGGGGTGATGGTTTTAAACTAATAGAGGGTTAACTCAGACTAAATATAAGAAAGAAACTTTTTTGTGGAAATGATGAAATACTGTGTGGGATAGGTTTGCCAGGAGAGGTGGTGGAGATACCCTCTCTGCAACATTCAAGGCAGGCTGGATGGGGCTCAAAGCAACCTGACCTATTTGAAGATGCCTCTGCTCACTGCAGGGGGTATTCAATTAGATTACCTGTAAAGGTCCTTTCTAACCCAAATTGTTCTGTGACTCTAATGAAAGTTTAATAATTGCACCTGTTATTTAATACTACTGTTATGTAATAATAGCTAAATCACTGTACTACAGGGGGATTCCAGAACAGAACTGACTAGCCGACAAAGTTATTTACAACAAATACATCTATTAGTTTCACCAGATGCTTCAATTTTACAGCCTGATATGCACCAGAGCAGCTCTCTTGCCTTACTGTGTAAGCCAGGACCCTCTCCATCTTTGAATGGTCAAATTTCAGCACTAGGTAGATATCTTCTACTTTGCACTGCCTGTCTTGTCTTTCTATCATTTTCATTTCATTTTTCTGAAGAGACTCAGAAGAAAGGCACAGGATATGTTCTCCCTGACTGGGCTGAAGCAAACCATGCCATTATCTGTCCTGGACTACCTGCGCTGGGTACTTCCTTAAAAGCCAGCCGTGAATGCTGAATCCACTTCGGGGCACCACTGAGGTTGTGAGTCTGCAGCTGAGCTGTGACACAGGGTCACTGGGAGACACAGTGGGTGGTGTGGCAGGTGGTGCCACTGTCTCCTCCCTTGGCTGAGAGGCTCAAAGATGAGCAAGGCAGCACCAATTACATCTGGAGAACTGGAAAATAATTGTGTGTGAAGGATGCATATGACAAGGAAAGGATGAGACAGTGACTTTATGTCCTGGAAATCTTTCAATTTTCCACATTTCAGCAAACACGGTTTTGTTCTTTGTGCAACTGAAAATATGAGGTCTGAGGAGCTCAGAGACCATTGCAGAGCTTTAAAAGAGCATAGCCACTCCAATGTGCAGATTTGAATTATTATTACCCTAATATTTTTTCTTAATATTGTCAGAAAACCCAATGTTTTTCTGATGAGAAATTCTGAATAATTTTCTTTACTGAAATGTGTATAGGGCTTCTGCTGGCAGAAAGTTTCATAAACCAAATAAGCTATCCAAAGAGCTCTGACAATGTTTATTACAGATTTTTTATCAACAACACAGACTTGTATTTTAACCTTTGGGGTTTCAGGATATATTGATACACCATGGATGTGATGGATGTGAAACTCACTGTAAGCTGCTGATGTCAGTCTGGAAATGGGTGAGAGTTGTGCAAACGTGGCTTTAAACAGAAGTGTGATTTTCAGATTATGATTTGTGTAGAGAAAGGGCACATTTAAGGCACTCCTTCCTTCTTAATCTCTTTTTCTGCTTTTGTTCATTTGCTTCTTTGTTTGAAGCTCTTTATTTCTTTCTGTGTTGTTGGAAAATACTGTGATTGCCCAAACGTAATTTCATATTTAAAATAACAGTTAGACAAAATGTTTCCCAGTGAAAGGTTTAAGTCCAGACTCTGAGAATTACTTGTAGAGCTTAACTGCAGTATTTTAGAGATAATAAAGATGAGAATTTTAAACAAGCTTTCATGGAATGGAATTTTACTCATTCATTGGCTCATCTAAAATTAAATGGAGCATTTCAAAGGAGAACTGCTACAGCAAGTAGCAAAATCCAATAGGAAGAGAGAAAATGTGAAACTAGAACAGAACAGTTCTGACAAATATTTCTAGTTTTAATTCTGCAGAATGCTGCAACTACTTAGTGCTATTTAAATGTGTTGGAGTAGCCCTGAGCTCCCAAGTCTCATCAAGCGTGGAACAGCATGTTTCAATCTCCACTGTAGTTGATTTAGCTCACAAGTTAGGATCCCAGACTGGACTGGAGATTGAATCTCTTCACGTTGTTTTGGTTTTAATTCTGAAATAGCCCGTTTTAGAAATGATGTTCGTCCCAAAATCAGAGTTTCCTTTCCAGTGCAGGATATTTTAGATTTTGGTTTGGTTTTGAACATAATCTGTTTTGAATCCTTGCATCTTCAAATCTAAGAGGCAGGTTGCTATTTGCTGCTAATTTCTAAATGACTTTTTGTTGCCAGAATGAAAGAAGTAGGATCTTTCTGCTTTTATGGGTATGGAACAGAAATCAGGTCCCTCAAGAAACTGATTGTACCTGTATGAACTGAGGCAAGAAGCTCAAGAATTAGACTGGGTGTTTTCCAGAGCATTGCTTTCCTCTTAACACTTGCTTTCTCAACTCTGTATCCCTAATTCCTCCTCAGGATTCCTCCTGCTTTTCCTCTTACATTTGTCTTCCATAACATTTTGGTCAGGGAGTATATCTTATCTATGCTTGGAAAGTGCTCTGGAAATTTACAGCACTCTATAAATCCTTTTATGAGAATCAGAATGTAAACCTTTACCAGCTACAATAACATGAGTGGAAAATTCTATGTTCATTTCTCAATGACTGACTAAATATTGTCTTTAGAGTTATATTTATAGGGAGATTCTTTGTATGTGCCTTACTGTAAATGTTATTCTTAGATGTGGAGTTAGGAAAACCAGCTATTCAATACAGATTTTTTTACTTTTCTTGAGTGTCAAGAAAACTTGAGTGCAGTTACACTGCATTCTTCAGGGAGGCAGGAAGTAAGATGAGCCCTTAAAGTTATGTGCAATTGGAGCAGTAAGTAGTATTGTTATTGTTCTAGGGTTTACAAAACCTACCTGGAACTGTTTTGGTTTGGGGTCTTTTTTTTCAAATTATCTTCCAAATAACTACACTTTTCCAACTCCCTTCATTTATGGATTTGTCTGTGGTTTTTTTTGAGAGATCAGAAAAGAGAGATGTCTTTGGCTCCTGAGTTTGTATGCCAGCCCATCCTTGCAGACAGAGCAGCCCTGCACATCAGCCTGGCATAGGGTGGGCAGGGGTAGGCCTGGTGTTTTGGGTAAGACAGTGCCTTCCCATGACCAGTGTGGATGGATCCTCTGGGCAGTCCTGTTTGGTTCCCAATGGGAAGGGACATACCCTTTCTTTGACCTCACTTTGCACTTGTTTGTGCAATGTTTATGAGGTAGTACCTTGAAAAGAGGTAGTGGAAATCACAGCAAATAAATAAGGCTAAACTCCTTTGTAAAACCGACATGCAGGCATGCATCTCTTCCTGCTTTATTGCTGAGGTTTCTATTGAGGTTTCCTGACTGTAATTTATTTCATGTAATCTGATTTAAAAGTCATCAGAAAACAATCAAATATCTCTATGGATAGAACAGGATTACAAAGATGGTGCAATTATTCATTTGCCTTCTTTCTGTGTTAAGAGAACAGCTGCTGACACCCCTTCTTTAACAAGGCTGAACATTCCTGTCCAAGTTCATCTCCACTGAAAATAAATGTGGGTTTTCTTACATCAAGATAACTCACAGAGATCTGGAGACAATTTACATGTAGTTTCTACTTTTCTGCACACACAAATTCATAGGAATTTTAAATTACTCCTTGGAAGGGATCTCTGGAAATCACCCAGTTAAAACTTTTGCTAAAAATGGAGAATATTGTTTAACTAGGCCAGGTCAGTCATGGCTTTGCCTACCTGAGTCTTGAAAACCTACATGGATAGACATTCAAGAATGTCTCTGGGCAATCATTTCCAGCACGTACCATGTTTTTGCTGTGAAAGTTTGTGGTAAATTTATGAACGATCTTCATTTTTGTCAGATCAGCTATTATAGGAAACAGGCTAATGGATCATGTTTTATTGTGAAGTAGATACCCTTATATAAAAATGCAGTCTGTTTTGCACTGAAGATACAAGTTGCCAAAGAATGGTTGTTAAGCACTGGAACTCAGAGGGTTGAATATAATTTCGTCAAAATACTGACCTGCCGAGTTATGGATCATTTCCCTGTTTAGATGAAGTGCAAAAGCGTGGGATGAAGGGTGTGCTCAGAGCCGATGAGAAAAAGTCAAGCCGGAGTATCAGCTAGAGCCTTACAGCACGGGTCCAGAAAAGGCTGATATGACAATGTGACTGTGTATTTAACAAATACATTTATTTGGAGGGAGAGGAATGGAGGAAGCAAACACCTGTGTGTAGGAGAGAAGCTCTGATCATTTGAGCATCATGACTGCATTACCCCCGGCAAAGAAAATCCTTAGACACCTATGGAAGTCCAAGGAAAGTGTGAAATAAACCCATCTTCCCCCAGTCACACAAGTGTTAAACATTGTCAGAGAAGTGTTACTGACATATTTTCTATTCAATCTCTGGAGTTAGAATTGCTTAATTTCTTGAGTCCAACCCACAAGCCTCTAGCAAGAAAGTTATAAATATCTTCCAAATGATCAGTTACACCCACATGCTCTCTTCTCTTTTAATTATAAGTTTTCTGGGGAAGAATTCCTTGCAGAATATCACTTGAGAGTGCGTTGTTGGGGAAGCTGGACTGGTAAGCAATCAGGGAGGCTGCTTGCTTGCTCACTGGAACTGAAACAGTACGTTCTGCAACACTACTCGGGGTCCTTGGTTAGTTTAATTGATAGGAAAGAAATTAAATCTTTTTGCTCATGTCTGTCCTTCACAGTACTCAGCATGGTGTTCAGAGGGGAGAGGGATGATTAGAATGACTCCATGTCCCTCCTGTTCTTTTCAACCAGTAAACAAAGATTACCACGTCTGGATTTGGGGCTTTCTGTGTACTAGTTATTATGTCTGCAGAATGACCAAGTCTTTTCTGGGCAGCTGTTTGCAGAGATCTAATACCTGAGCAGGAGTCTCAGTGACCTGCTTACATTTCAGTTCTTTAAATACCTCCTAATAGTTATGTGTAACATCCTCTGAAACCTCTGTAAACCCCTGCTGTGGGGGTGATGCTGAATAGCGGGTTCCTGCGCTTGCTGATTTCTTCCTCCACACAAAGGGCTCAGCTCTGCCTGCAGCACTGTGGGCAGAAGTCAGACTGGTGTGGCATTGTTCCTGGGCTTGGCACTGACATGCTGCATAACGTGATAATCCCTGTGGGTCAAATCTGTGCTGTCTTTGGCCAAAAAACTGCACTCGGAGGTGAACTTCTGACCCTGTGGCTCTTTTTGCCCAAAAAATGTTTTGAAAAGAAGTAATTGCTATCCTTTCATAAGCCATTCCTTGCTTGGATGATTCGATTCTCCTGTGTGCTACTGTGGCTTTTAAAAGAAACCGTAAACTCTTCATACAGCCAAGACACTCCAGCACAAACAATCGAGGAGGCACAGCACCAAGGCAACCGTGTTCTTCCAAAATAGATCGTTCTGTAAGGCTTAACTGTAAAGAGGCTTAACTGTAAAGTCTCACCCGTAACTTTGTCTCAAGCAGGGAAAATGGTGGTTTCTGTGTCACACGTTCACTATTAGAGTAATCTACTGAGAAAAAGGTATCTATTATAGAAACAGTCTTATTTTATTTTGAGAAAAATAATTGCACTTGAGACATTGTGGCTCTAGCTGTGAAGAAAAACTGACATTTCTTGAGAGAATTTTTCTGAGATTTTTGGTTCAGTGTTAGTTTATGCACATTCAGAGTTGAAACTCTGAAACATGCTGTGTTTCATCCTTGACTGTGTGTGAGTACTTGAGGATATGACATGCTGAAGGAGCATGGGCAAGGGAGAGCTTTAGTTGTGAGATAGTCGTACTGTAAAAAATATCACTCTCTTTAGAGACAGCCACTGTTACAGTAAAAGCAGGAAAAAAATGACATAGGATTTTATATAACAATGCAATTTTTATAAAAAATATAATGGTTTGCACATTACAAAAAAAGTTTGCAAAGGCAAAAATGTCTTGGTATTAACCAGTTTCTAAATGAGCTCTAGTAATAGCTTCTACATGTAGGGCTAAAGAGCATGGTAGCCTTAGCTTGCTGTCCACCAAATTCAGTCTCTTATTTTTTAAACAACCTTTCATTTCTTCCTGTTTTGCATTTTATAATATTAATATGTCTAATGATTGGACCTGCAACTCCTTGTGGATTCAAGTGAGACTACCCAGACATCTACCAGCGTGATTTACTGCAATCAAGTAATTCATCCTTTGCAGACTATGTCCTCATTTGCACCCAGTAATGGTGTTAGAAGTTACTCGCAAGTGCAGAAGTCTACAATTTAAGAGTCATGCACTAAATGTGCTTAAGAAAATCAAATAACTTGCTCTAAGAGCCATGAGATTTGCATTTCAGAAACGGGTATCTGTGTAGATATTAGAGAACCACAGCACTGGGGCAGTATGGGGCAACCTTGGGCTTAGTTCCTACTGAGGGTGAAGATCTAAATGATGAGGAGTGAGGTGAGAGATGGAAGGCATTTAGCCACATCAACAGCTCTCCCTTTCTTTTAACCTCATCCAAACAAGCCTTGCCTCTCTCCTGCTGTGGGTTGGAGGAAGCAGCATTTACTGCTCTCTCTCTACCCTGCACCAAAGCCCATGAACAAGAATGTGCCATGAGCTGTATTTCCTACATGAACAGCCGTGCTGCTGCTCAGTATCACCCTCCATCCATCTAGCCAAAGTGAAGGGGCCACTTGCAAACAAAGCCTGTTCCTCATACCCTTTCAAACAACCAAGTGTCCATGGTATGCTGGCACCAAATGAGCACACTGACTGAACACTGGCTTTGGGCCATAAAGCACTACTGGGCACTGCAAAACTTGCTAGGCATCTCTAGGGCAGACCAGGCTCTGGTAGTTTGGTGGGGAATTTGCCTAATTTACCTTGTATCTCAGGATCCATCAGAACAGAGGTATCCAAACACCCCCTCTAATAGTCTAAGCTACCCTAGAAACACCCCAGTGCAGACAGCCTGACAGAGGAATACATGAACCATCATTTTTCTATTTGCTAGCACTTGCCAGGTGGCAAATTGCTGCCCACGAAATTTTCCCCTGACACCTCAGCTGGTGGCCAGAACGTAGACTCTGCTCCTGGCTGGCCCCAACACCACCAGGAGAAGCAGCCCTGGAAGCCTACAGCATTTGCTCCTGCAAGTTGTGCCTTCCTTCACCAACCTGCCCATTTTGACCAGCACCTCTGGACTGCTGCCTCTGCTGTAATTAGTTCTCCTCCATTTCCATGAGTGGGTCGGTCCACCAGTACTCCTTGATCCCTCTTTCCTCTCTGTGATGAATCAGCCATGTCATGGGTGTGGATATTGGGGTGGAGGAGTTCCTCTGTGAAGCTATAATCCTCCTTCTTGATGTCTACTTAGATGCTTCTCACCCAGACTGGCGTACAGCCATTCTGGCTTGGTTCTGCTAGCAGTGCTTTTTGATCCACACAGCATTTACCCATCAGAATCAGACATGCTTCAACATGTTCTATCTTTGACATGAAAATACAAGCATTTCCTTGTTTATCACAAGCTGCTTTTGTGCAAATAAAAACAAAGCCCCAAATCTCCACAGGTATGAAACAGATGATCAGCAAACATGATCCTCCCCAAAGATATGTTGTAAATTTTAAATGAATGAAGTGCTAACACCAAAATTAGTAGCATTGTCTTCTTCTGGCAAATTCATGACTGCAAGCCATGCAGTTGGAACTCCAAACCCATGTCAGGCCTCCATCAGGGTGTTGTGGGACACCAAGATGATGTCAGACTAAAGCTGAACTGGAAACCTGCACTTCTTTCCAATGATATTCCACAAGTGGGTTCCAAAAAATTGGCTAATTAATCAGCCCAGTGGCATGGATGTTTACCGGCATGCAAACACCAATACCACATGAGGCAACCAGAGGTTACAGCTACGTGTGGATGTGCCTCTTGCTGTGAGACCTGCATGATACATTTAAGTGCAGTGATGGCAGCAGTCAGCTTAGCTTCCCCAGCACATGCAGAATCCAGAGAGAACAGGGCCCAGCTCTGTCACAGAGCAAGGAGAGGCCATGCTGGTCAAGCTGGTTCCTCTGCACTGCCAGCATCATTCTGGATCTGTGAGAAAGACAGACGTGATAATTTTGCAGCAGAGGAGGATCAGAAAATCCCTGGACAAATGTGCTGATCTAAACTCATTCTGCACTCAATGAAAAGAAGGCATGGACTAGAGCCTGCAGCTCCTCATAGTGCCTGTTCTTTCCCACCAGCCAGCTTGGAGTTAGCAAATCAACAGCAGAGTCTGTTGCCCAGGAAGCATCCACAGCTGTGAATTGGATTTTTGGCTAATCTGCATGGTTTTCAGAAAATCAGCAAGCTGCAGATGTGCTTAAGTAGCTGACCCTCCCACAGATATACTGGGGCGTTAAGTGGCAAGATTATCCCAGTGCTTCATGTCCCTGCTCAATGGGAACACATATTATTTCTCAGATTTTGAATTAAAAATGTGTAATAGGTAATGAAAGGAAAGTATTTTACTGTTGGTTAGAGGTGCAAATAAATGGAGTAAAAAAGAACAGAAAGGAAGTCAAACCCCTCTACAGTAATGGCCTTTGAAATCCTCAGCAGCCAGAGCTTTGCAGAGGTGCTAGCACTCTGGATTGCTCTGAGACAAGCAGAAGCTCTGGGTCTGGATCATCCTGTCTTCATGCCTCAAGTGCCTGTGAGAGGGTGGAATGGTTTGGCTGCCAGAAGGGTGAGCTGAAGAGCAAGACACAAGTGCACACAAGCTTCCTGCAGCTGCAGTGGCCTGCCAAAAGCACTGCCTGCCAGGCCTGAGGAGAATCTTTTTCACTGGGCTGGGCATGTTTGGGATTGCAATTCTGCAGTGCAACTACTAACTGATAGTGTTAGTAGGGACTGCACACATGAGGGAAGAGATGGAATGTGAATAATGCGACACAGACTGGAGGCTATTAGGGAAGTCCAGCTATTTTGGCAAAAACAGCATTTTGCCATCGTATTTTGGCAAAAATAGCACTATGCTGGGTCCTGCACCAGTGTTCATGACTCTTTCTGGTCTGGTGTCATGTCTGGACATCTCTTCTTCTTACCTGCCAGGGGTCCCGTAAAGTGCCCCCGAGACTTGCACACCTTCCACTTGACCCTGTTTTGGTTTTTTTTCTCCAGTGCTGGAAGCAGTGCCTTAGCCACACAGCTGAACTGCAGTTTCGGGGGAACTAACCATACTCTGTCTTGCATATAGGAAATTTAGCATGAGATTAATGTGGGATTTCTTTTTGTAGCTTAAGAATTAGAGCCACAGGTGTTTCTGAACTGGCATCAGCGGAGCTGCATGAAGCAGATACCCAGAACTGTCTCCTTCAAAGTATAGTTACAACTCTGAAAGGAAAGGATCCCACAGGGAAAGGCAGCATGGACTGAGGCAAGAAGGGAGGTGCAGAATTGGGAGTATCCTGTTGTCTGCTGCTCTGATATCCCACACCTCTAACTCTGGGAAACCTAACCAAAAGGCAGCTGAGCTTTGTGCACACAGCCCTGAGGATGAAACCGCTGAGGCACACACTGGTCCTGTTGGCTGCTACTGAGGAATGATCTGACCATACACAAACGTGGGGATGCAGGAGCCTGCCATTTGCAGCACCAGAAGAGTGGTTTTGAAGCATTGTTTCTGCCTAAAAATCCAGCACTTTTATCAGGGGAAGGCAAACCACATGTGCAATGTGATCAGGTACTATTCTTGCTCATCTGTGGGAGTCTGAGTGGGTATGAGCAAGCATAGGCAGCTGGCACACTCTGCTCTGCTCTGCACATGCACCTTTCTACCTGATTACTGCTCACTTTCCCACTAGAAACAAAAGCTGGGATAGAACTTGGATTTTGCCACCAAGATATGCTCAGGTAGGTGGAAAGGAAGCTGCTTGTCCACTGACCAGTATACAGCATAGCAGGCTGCAAGCAGGCTTTAGGCATTCCCAGTGCTTGATCTTTGCTCATATCCTGGTACCACTGGAGTGGTGATGGGCAGCCCTGGGCTGCAATGGAGCCTGGACATGCAGACATTCTGCTGGCAGGGGCTGCACTAACCTGGGCAATCACCATTCCTGTTGGCAGTCCTCTCCAGGCCACCCTGTGCTTGTGTGCTCTCCCAGCTTGATGCTACAATTAGCATCCATGGGCACACAGGCACCAAAGAGGGTTTTACTCCCGCATGCCAGTAGGGTAATTTTCAGTCTTTCTACCTTCTGGACAGCTATTTTCATCTAGGAAGCACTGCAAAGCTGAAATTCAGAATGCATGGAATACCCCTGCTTATGCCAAGTATAGGAGAGTTGTCTTGGCCCTGCAGCTGAAGCTGTTGGAGACGGCATTTTCTGTCTCTGAAGATATCTAGGGAGGTATGTGACCCAGCTGTGGGAAGGTGCACCTGCCTAACATCTTGCTGTGACTGGTGGAGAAAGAAAGGCTCATGCAACTAGCATTTTGGCACCCCCCAGCAAGGCAACTTGCTCTCTTGACACCAAAGAGAGTGTGGGTGTGTCACTTGGGCAAAGCCAGGATGTAGTATGGTGGATTAAGAGCTACAGCACTGGTCAGAGCTACTGGGAAAGGGACTGTGGCTGTCCTTGCCCCTGCATTGCAGATGCTGGATCAGTGCCTCTGCATTTTTGCCGGACTCTGAAAATCTGTGTGCAAAATCTGGGAACAGGGATCCTGAAGGAGGTGAGCTCAGGGAAGGGCTTCCTCCAGAGGATGGAGCAGAAATCAGCAGGCAAACGAGAAGCAGACTGAACCACAGAGAAATGGGAACCATTTTAGGATTAGTCCCATTCTAGCTTAGACTTAAGTCACAATCAAGCCTGTGGCTTGATTTCTGGGTTATTATATGGCTGTGGCATTTGGAGCTAATTTTAGTCTACCTTCTGTTAACTTTTAATTACTTGAATTGAAGACAGAGAAGGTAATGCTAACCTAATTCTTTTCACATGCTCAGTCTAGAACAATGATTCACCTGCATAGAAAAATTGTTCTTATCACAGTAGAATGATTTCATCTCTTGATCGTATTCTTCATGTCATAGTTACAGACTTGTTTATGTTTCAGAATGAATTTTCATTTGCATGAAGTTAAAGCATAGCTTCAGAATTGTGCTCAGAGGTGGAACCCTATTTATCAAATCTCACTTTGGAAACAAATAATTATTCAAAGATTTCAAAGAAATACAGATGGTTGGAGGTTAGTAGTTATCACAAAATGTATTATGTTTCTGCTTTTCAAAAATACAATCTATAGTGTCCATCATGTCTCCACAATCTGAGGGAAACAACTCATCTGTCAATGAAAAGCGCCTGCTCTTGAGCTGCTTCACTGTACAACAACAACACTTCCTATCACGTAGTGGAATAGACTATGTTATGCTAATGAAATCAGTTCAGGCATATTTAAAGAGCAGCCCCCTGCACTCCCAAAGCATCCTGGATGTAAACTGACCTCTGAATTGCAGGCATGTGCTACAAAATTCATGGTGTAGTTGAACTACATAGACACAAATGTTATTGTAACATAATCTAGAGTGTAGATTATGTAGAGTGAAATTTTAATTAATGCTTTCCACAACTATATCAACTAATTATCTCCTAAATAAAATTATCTCCTAAATAAAACTCAAAGTTGCTTCTCTTATTACTGGTTCCAGAAGAATGTGTGTGTACTTGGTGGCAAAGTACTTTGCTGGACTAGGCTTTAAATGTCTTAGGACTTAAACTCCTCAGATAGGTGGAGAGGAGGGAATGAAGTTGTTCAACACAGAGGACAAGAATGCTTCAGGAGTTCTTCTGTGGCTCTTAATGTAATCAAGAAATCACTGTAGATCCACAGAATACAGATGTGGCTGTTTTAGTAACATCTTGGGTATGTAATAATTAAAAGCTGAAGATAAGAAGGGTAAAGTGGACTGTTACAATCATTGTCTCAGAAATTTAGAAGTGTTCCTTATTATATTAGTCTTTGGATGTTCATTACCTGCAACCCTGTTCTCAGAACTCATGCTGCTCAGGCTGGCAGCTGTGGTACTCAGTCCAGCTGGGGCCCATGAAATACCTTGCAAGAAACATCCCATATCCAACAAGTCTGCAGTGAATGTTCACCTAATCTGAAGAAAGATGCAGGTCTTGACTGCCACAGACCACTCTCAGGTCTAACCTTTCATTGTCCAAATCCTCCTCTGGGCTGAGGGATTGTCTGGAGCCCAAGGGTTTCTAGCACTTCTCATTTCTTGGCACTGGGTTGTCCACGTCCATGGAGGCTCTGCCCCAGCCCAGTCAGCATGGCACCCGTTTCCCCCTGTGCATTCCACAGGGCTTGGTGTAACAGGCACCCATGGCATGATCCTCTTTAGCAAGCATCAGTGGGAACGTGTTCACTCCTGTCACACCAAAACAAGGGAGGGCTTGGCACACTCCTGGGAGGAACTGCCTGGAAGGACAGGGGCCTGGCACATGGCATCAGAGTGATCTGTGATGTGGTGTTAGCAGGTGTGTGTAGGTATTGGTCTTGGTCTGCCTCATTCCTGCTTTTGATAGTCTTTTGAGGTAGCACTGATGGTCTCTCTCCCTCTAATCTGGCATGTTGACCCAAAGAAGAATGTAAGGGGAAGAAACCACAGCTTTCCTGAGCACACCAGTGTAGGAGGATGCTTTGCAGGCAGATTTTGGGGTAAAACCTGGCAAGCTGAGGAGGGACCTGGACATAGTTTCTCTGGCTCTAAACAAGCACCTTGTTTGATCACTGAAAAACAGAAAAGCACATTTTCCTCCAGTTGTTAGGTTTGAAAGGGTGTTTTTTATGCCTGTTTTCTTTCCTGTGTGATAACCATGTTGCCTCAAGGGAAAGTCTGGAGACAGCCCTGCATGAAGGGAGGAGATGACTAGCAGTCAAAAGAGAGACTGTTAGGATGTTTAGCTATGGGTTATTTTAAACCCTGGCATTCTTCAGGTGTAGAACTTGGCAAAAGATACATTCCTCCTATTTTTTAGCACAGTCCATTCTGTTCTGCTCTCAGTGCTCCCAGTCACATAATCCTTGCCTGAGGGGTGTGAAGTGGTTGCCAGGGCATTGCTTCCAGCCTGAAGAGCAGAAAGGGAAATGCAAGTTCTGGGGAGGGCACTTCCAGGGAAACCCACTGGACCAACATCATGCTGAGAATGGGCCAGAGAAGCTGATGGGTGCCTGCTGCCCCCTTCACCATGGGCTTACTGGCAAAGGGTGTTTCAGCAGCAGGGCTATTGTGAACTCTATCCACTGTGTCCTGTGCAGGCTGGTTGTCTCCACAGTGGAACTGCAAGATGGCATCATCCAGCCCTAGGCTGACAAATTTTGTAGAAGAGGTGGAGAAGTTTGTGTAGGTCTGTATTTCTTTGGCTCACAGGCAAGGAATTGTGTGCTGAGCCTTTCGCAGCTCTATGCTCAGGCATTGTCTTTCATCCCCTCTGAGTGTTAGGTTGTCTGTTGCAAGAAACAAATAATAAAATTGACAGTTCAAGGTTCCTGGTTTTTATCAGCCTGTCCCCCTCCAGAGTGCTCATGGCTGAGAATATTCCACGGGAAAATAAAAGAATATAACTTTATTTACAGAATAAGCCCTATTCCTGCTCCTAGGTTTAAGACAGGTGTTGTGAATGTCAATCCATATCTACAGCCAGGAGAAGTCCCATGCCTGAAGAAGGGGCAGGCAGGTTCTGCCTTAGCTCATACAGGTTTTCAAGAAACTACTTTTCCCCAGAAAAGCACTTAACAATGAGAAGGAGCAGAACAAGGGCTGTCCAAAGGCTGTGTGGATCTACTTCTTTATCACAATTCAAGTTACTCTAAGCTGTGCTAAGGGGATTTCACATGCCTGTCAAGAGCTCGTTCTCGCTGCCCTATTGTTGCACTCAAAATGAAAGCAGCAGCAAATTTTCTCATCAAACCTATTTTTCCTTGCAGTGAAACTTGTGTGTGTATCATTCAGCAAAAGTCGGAGGAGGTGGCAGTCAGTGGGAGGTGTTCTTGATGGGTCCTCTGGGGCTATCAAATCATATAGGATTGAGAGTTTTGGGGATTTTTATATTGAACTTCCTCAAGACCTTTTCCATCTGCAAATGTGCAGTCTTTCCCTGTGTCTTTGAATAATACTTCGTGTAATAGAATATTCTGGATAGCAACAAATGAGCCTTCAGGCAGCTCTAGAGAATGCAATGCAAAAAACAAAGGGCTGAAACAAAGTTTCTTTCTCCTCCAAACCCTCTCATGGCTTTTGATTGTCACTGCCTATTTGCTTGCTGTTTATTTTTTCTTTTTGAAGAAATTTGGTTTGTTAACCAGATTATCTTCATTGTGAAATGATAAATGACTGCACCTTAGCTGCCAATAGTCCATGCTGCCTGAAAAATAAATTAGTGAGTCCAAGTTGTTCTAACAATTTGCTGATTTCTTTGGGGAAATACGAACAAAATTAATACGATTATGTAATCACTTACTAAAGCTATGACTAATTTGCATCCTGGTGGTGAAAGGAGGAGATAAGAAGATGTGGCATAGACTACAGTACTGTTTTTCTTTCTATGCATTTCTGGAGCCTGAGGGTGCCTGTTGGCAGCTGCATTGGCGTGCCTCTGCACTGAACTGCAGTCGCACTATTGGAGAGGTGATAGACCTGGGGTGATGAGACTCAACACACACGTGCTGGCTTGTGCCAGACCAGCCCTCCTTCCCCATGCCCCTGGTCTCTGTCTTGCTAGGAGGTTGCTAGAAATGGCCTGTAGGAATTTCTGTGGACTTGTTCTGAAGCAGCTGTCAGAGACAATCCAGCCTTTCCTGCTCTGGTGCAGAAATTCTGTCCCAGCCTGGCAGGAATGTCCCCAGCATGGGTAGGTCATCAAGACTGAGCTCTGTTTTCTATACCAAGGCATGTAATACCTCTTCCTTAGTCCTTGAACTTTGAATTTCATTTGTTTTGTTTAAAGTTTGTGGGCAAAGAAAGCTATCAACATCAATAGTGGTGAGGCAACTGGTGAAGCTCTGTGTTCAGTTGTGAGCTCCTCACAACAAGAAAAATATTGAGGTGCTGGTGCTGATGTCCAGAGAATAGTAGTGGAACTGGTGAAGGGCTTTTAGCATAAGTCATATGAGCAGCAGCTGAGGGAGCTGGGATTGTTACGCCTGGGGAAGAGGAGGCTTGGGGGGAACCACCTGAAAGGATGCTGTAGCCAGTCTCTTCTCCCAGGCAACAAATAACAGGACAAGAGGAAATGGCCTCAAGCTGCATCAGGAAGGTTCAAGCTGGATGTCAGAAAGAATATCTTTATGGAAAGGGTTTTCAAACATTGGTCAGGGAGGTGATGGAATCATCATTCCTGAAGGTGTGCAAGAAAAAGATGGATGTGGCATGAGTGACATGGCTGTGGTCAGCCAAAAGTTGGACTTGATGATCTCAGAGGTATATTGCAACACAGGATTTTGTGGTTCTGTGGTTGCTGGCCTCCAGCTGCCTGCAGCATTGGGACCAGAAACACCAATAAGCTTGCAACAGCAGCCAGGGAACATGACTCTCCCAAATTTGCTATGTGGCATGAAAGCGATGTGAAAAATACAATTGCTTTTTGAGCTAAGTAATAAAAGCCTCTGCCTTTTAGTGTTGTTATCTTAAGTGGTGCTACTGGATGCTGAAAAGTTGAAATGTGTGGGAGGAGTGTTTGTTTAAAGCTCCACACTTCTCTTAGGGACTGCTCTTTGGATTTTTCATCTCCAATCACCATGGAGCACTGTCAGCCTGCTTTCCTGGGTCCCTCTCCCATTTGTTCTTCCAGCCCTTCAAAACTGGAGGTGACCTCCCACTGCAGCCCTTCCCTCACTGGGAATATTCATTTGGATTTTCTTCCTTATATGTAGCCATCTAATGGTCTTGCACCTGAAGTCTCCATCTCTGTTAAATTTTACTGGCAAGGACAGCAACAGGATCAAAAAATTCTGAGAGGCATATGGGATTGACAGATATAAATAGTATTGTTACCAAAAGTCTGTTTTTCTTTGGAAGTCAGGGTAAAAACAAGGTTAATGTTATTTCACAGTGTTGTCTGTATTCTATAGGCATGTTTGTACAGAGTAGTGTGGCGCCTCACTGGGACCTAAGTAAGCTCCAGCTGAACCTTCATGCCTGTGACACAGCATGCATGAAGATAAGTCTGAATATAGGGGATATGTTTTCTGTTTGGGGCAGCTGTGATGTTTCTGGTTTGGGAGCTAGTTTATCTGCTGTTAGACTGAGTAACCTCTCCAGTGCATTGCGTTGTGCAATGCAGACACACCTAAACTGTTAATATGAATTGTAGAACTCTCTTGAAAGCTGCTCTCCAAGTGTGGATTGGAAGCCAAATCTGGGGTAATTTGAGCAAGAAACTCCTGAGATGCAACCCCTTTTCTTAAAAACTTGTGCCATCCAAATGTCACTGCTGCTACAGTACTCCATTTACAGGTTGCTTACATCTGGATAGCACACTGCCTCTGATCCTCTCTGGGCTTCTATCAGGTCATCCCCTTGAAGCATGGTGGTTGACACACAAGAAAATTTAGGGAGAGAATACTAGAAAAAAATTAATGGGGGGTACAGACTGATTCTCTCTGGATTAAGGTGAGAAAGTAAAGGAAATTGGGGTTGCATGCACAGCAGGACATGGTTTATGGGCAGTGGGGGGCATTTCTGACAGCTTTGGGAATATGAATTGTAGCATTGCTGTTTCCACCTGCTTTTTTCTTGTCAAAATTCAGTCCTAAGACCAAAACTGTCGTTCTCAGAGTCAATGTTTCAATGGGCTCTGAAACTCCCACACATGCTCCATCTGTTCTGAAAGTTGCTATGCCTTAGAAGGGAGAGAGGATAAATTTATTCTGGGGTCACTTGACACAGTGTGTTCTGTAGATACGCCCTGCCCCACACACATATGCTTTTCATACACAGATTGCTCTAAAACTCCAAATGGCCCAGTCCTATTAAGCCCAAATACTGATTTGCTGCAGCAAGTGTGTTCTGTTGAGAAGTGCTGTCCTTCTGTCATAGGGTCCCTGGGGTATGGACCACAGAAAAAGGGCTGTGTACGGCATTTGCTAGACTGTCACAACTTCTTCAGTGGACAGCAGGGGGAAAAAATAACCACCAAATCCTCCACAAATAGACTCTCTGACTTCAGTCTTCATGTGTGTCATGTTATCACAGTCCAAATCCTTCACTGTCACTGTTCAAGGGGACCTGATGTCTATCTAGCATTTCTTCAGTCTCCTTGCTGAGGGACACTGATCCAACACTGAGCTCTCTGTGGAGTCTACTGGGCCAAGGTGGGCACAGTGCTGGCAGAGGCAAATGTCCCTCTCAGTGAAAATTCACTCTGTGTTGCTCTTGGCTTGCCACCCACTCTCCTTCCCCAAAGCCTGCCTGAAGTGGCTTGCAGGAGTGAGGGCTGCCCTCTGGATGCTCTGATCCTTCCCCAAGCAGAAGATTTCTGTTGGCACAAGCAACACCAAGGAGAATACAGGAAGAGTGCTCATGTATGCAGGTTTTGGGCAGTTGTCCTGCGTGCCAGTGATGGCTTTTCCCCAGCCCTTTTTCTACTACAGTTCTTGTAGGTGATGCTGGGACATGATGGCTGGCTGGGAGGGAATCTTCATACTACATAGGAAAAGCAACATGGATGTTACATTTTTGAAGCATCTGAAAAATGAATGCTATCAGGTAGGGAGGTTGATGGTTCCTGGTACTTTCCAAAATAATGAATTCAGTGCTTAAAGACTGCACGCACAATTGACTTAAAACTCTCAATATTGGGAAATTTGGGACTTGCCTTCTGCACTATCACTTTTGCAACAACCTTAACTCTTCCCTATAAGAACTGCTCCTCTAGCCTTTGTGAAAGTTTGTCAGAGTGCCCCATTCCCAAACCCATGGACAATAAATTGGGATGCAGGAGTCCTGTGAAGGTGCAGGGAGACCTGCCTTGCTTGGAAAGAGGCTGAGCTGGAGTCAGTTGTGAGGAAGGAGGAGCTGAGTCCTGTATGTCCTTGCTCACTTGTCCCATCCCAATGGAAAATGAACTCCATAGATGCCCATAATGAGGGAAGAAGATGAAGGCATGAGTGAGTGCTTACACCTCTGAACTCTCCATTCCTCACCAGGCAAAGAGATGGATCTCTTCCAAGTCACTTCCATTTGTCCCTGGAGCATCTCAAATGCAGAGCAGCAGTGTTTAATGATCCTCATGTATCATTAAATAAGCAAGCAAGCCATAAAAATATGTGCAAACAAACCTTGTGCTATGATCTCTATATATAGTTTGAGGTTATAAAGCTAACACCAATGAGTTAGCTACAAAAATATACCCAGCACTGCACTGGAGATCAAGACAATCTGTGTTGGGAAATACTACTCTTTATCCCATGAGCTATTGTTATTGGCCTAAGAAATGCTCATTACCATAGTTACATGGAAGTTTTCAACCAGAGCTAAAGTTCAGGCAGCCAAGACTTAGAAATACTGGCACAGTTTGTGAAGTAGGAATGCCGATTTCATCCCTGTTTATTCCAGTGGTTTTGTATTATATCCTAGCAGTCTTTATAATTTGAGAGTTTTGCCAATTCCCTTCATTTTCCTTGTGTTTACTGGAACATGTATCTTCTTGGGTCTTTAGAGTGTGTGAGAGCAGCCTGGCCTGGTGGAGTGCTGGGACAGGAGCCAGCACTGAGGGCTGTGGCAGTGGGCACCTACCTGGGGTCTTCCAGAGCATCTCTTCCAGCAGTTTGTGTTTCCAACTTGTTTTGCTGTTTGCAGCACTTTACCCCTGTCACTCCTCAGGTCCTTTGTGCTCTCCAAGCTGTATTAAACAAAGGATGTCACCAGCTGAAATTAAGCATCAAATATTTTTTCCCTGCCCCAGCAGCACCTGCAAAGAGGTGTCTCCAGTAAGGCACACTCCTCTGGTGCGAGATCCTCCACATTAGTGCTGGATTCTGAGAAGGTTGGCCTCCCACTTTGCCTTCAGGCGCTGAATTTTAGAAAACATACATATTGATTGACTCTGAGATGAAATAACTCTTACAGGTTTATAGGGTTACAAGTTTATAGCACTTAGAGGGCCTTCCCAATAGGGCTATTTGATTTCCTTCTTTGATTATTCTTGTACAATACTGTATTACCTCCTGTGGTGACTGTGCATGTGGCCAGTCTTTGGGACCCTGGTGAACCAGCTGGAATGTGATTTCCAGAGCCTTTGGCAGGGAGACAAATGCATGGGCTGCTCCCACTGCCTCCCCTTTTCACCTCCTGCCTCACAGGTCACAGTTGAAGGATGTTCCTAGTTTGGGTTTGCTGTTATTTTTCCTGCACTGTAGTGTCACAGAATAACCCATGGCAGATGGTGCTCTTTGATCTGAGAACTAGAGATGACTATAAACAGGCTAGCAGAAACCATTGTTATACAACAGTACAAGTGTTTAAAAAACTGCAAAAACCAGGAAAGTGGGATTAAGATATATCCCAAATTAAATGGTTGTGTTAGACTGGATGGATTTGGTTTGTGCCAAAGTCTTTTCTGCCTCCAGCCCACAAATAATATTGCCAGAGAGTAAAAGACTGAACATTTCTGATTATGTTTGTAAAAGCTATCACTTCAAATGCATTGGTCTGGCCCAAAAAGCAAAGGTATATTGGCACTAGTGAATAGAGTCTTCTGCTAGTTACTAAACAGTTTGGGCCTGGTTCCTCATGTTGTGATACATTGAAATATTTGGTAATGTCTGATGGCTGACTCATGGCCATTCTGTGGATCTATCTTAAGACAGGAGATGCAAGACTGAAAGGGAATTTTCTGTATTGAATCAAAGGGATGGCTTAGTGGTAGCCTGCAAGGATTCAGTGCATAAGAATAGGTGGGCTTGGGGTTTCACAACCTTAGAAGCAGTGCTGTTTTGTCAGATCTGATTTCCATGGATGTAACCCAGGAGTGTCACTCCCAAAGATTTGCGTAGCAGCTTGAATGGTGATGCATTTTTAGCCTTGGCTGTCTGTAGATTAAAAGGTCAGTTTTTGCATCACTGGATACACAAGTCATTTAGTACCATGAAATCTTTCACCAGCTTATGGTTTAAACATCAGCTTCCAGCTCTGAATCAGGGGTTCAGCAATATTGCCTTTGATTAAATGGTGCTAGCAAGATTCAATTTGACCCCATGCGCATAAAATGTTAATAAATTAAAGTATCATATCCACAGCCATTCAAGGTAGGGTGAAAACAGGTAACCTGGTTTTAGGGAGAATGATTATTGCCTTCTCCTCTCATGGCTTAGAGTTTGGGGTAGATTATGTGCTTCCTATGGCAAAAGGGGAAGAAATCCAGCCCATCTTGCAATAAAAGGCAGGTTTGCTGAGGGCCAAGAGAGGCCCCTCTTCACTGGAGGGCCTCACACTTTCCTCAGGGGTGATCATGCCAGAGACACGTTGGGGAAAGACACATCCCAGCCGACATCTCATTGAGGAAAGCACTGGTCCATTTTACTTCACCCAGCAATACTCCTACTAATTAAAATTTCTACAGAGTAACACAAGAAAGAGATTGTGTTAAATATTTCAGAAGCTGTAAAAAATGCATTAGAGGAGAGGTTTTTGCAGGCTGCAAGTCTTGTCCCAGCCACTCTGCACACCCAGGTCCTACTTGAGGTCCCTGATGCCAGGAGGCGAGTATGTGACCAGTTCCCAGACAAACCTGTCACAGGAAAAGCAGGCTCAGCTAGGGGGAGTTAATTCAGTTTACTACCAATCAAATCAGAGTAGGGTAATAATAAATAAAAATTAAATCTAAAACTACCGTTTTCCCACTCCTCTCTTCTTCCCAGGCTTAACTTCACTCCCATTTTCTCTGGCCTCTTCTACAAGCAACATCAGGGGATTGAGAATCAGGGATGCAGCCAGTATATCTCATGTTGTCACTGCCATTCCTCTCTCCTCAGGGTGAGGACTTCTTATGCTCATTCCATGTTCCATTGTGGGTTCCTCTCTTTGTGGGGTCACAGATCCTGCCAGAATCCTTCTCTAGCATGGGCTTCCCACAAGGCCACAGGCTCCTTTGGGCACACACCTGCTCCAGTGTGGGGTTATCCATGGGATGCAGGTGGATATCTTGGAAAAGAAAAATGCTGTAGAAAACTGAAGACCCTAGGGGGATGAAGTCTAAATCAGAAGGCCCTTCAAATGAAATACATTTGAAAAATTAGGTTATCTGATGATCTGTGGGAAATAAGATTTGAAATATATTATGCTTGAAGTCACATTCATGTTGGGAAAAGTATGTGTGTATGCAATTAATATACTATTTTCAGTCGACTTTTCCAGAAATATGCACTTGAACAAAAGTATTTGCTGGAAGAAAGGCCAGAAAAAAAGGCTATTTACATCTGCTGATGCAGACAGAATGATTCAGGGTAATGGTCCCATCAGAATAATCTCTCAGAGACATACTACTTCAATAACTGCAAGAATATAAGAAACAAAATGGCTTAATTTTTCTGTTTGGAAGAGAAAGCAGTAGTCTGTTGTGAGATTGCTAAACTAGAAATATCTTCTTGATAAGAATCGTATCTGCTCAGGTTTCTCTTGCACCTTGCAGCTGTCTTGGCTCAGCTAAGAGATCTCCTGATGTAGTGAGTTCATGGCAAGATTACACCTTTGCAAGCAGCGGCAGATTCAGACATGCTAATTGCACTGAGGGGCTCAGGGTGATAGGGGAGCCTGAGGCTGGGAGCCCGAGGGGAGTCTGGCCTTCCTGAATGAAGAGCTTCTGCCTACATGGAAGTGCAGTAGGTGCAGACTTGAATAACAGATGTCTGCATTTGTGTTTGATTATGGCTTCATATCTGCAAGGGATGTTGCAGGGAAGCTGGATCATCACCTTTAGAAGCATGTATATAAAAAGACTCTATCAACACCAGCTCTTGTGGTAAAGCAAAGAGAAATTCACACAGGATTTCCTGTAAAAAAATTAAATCCTGACTGAGTTCCATCCTGTATTTTCTTTCAGATACTTTGTATTTTTCTTGTTCCCTTACTAGAATAAGGTGAAGAATGATATTTACATGAAATGAAGATCCTTGTGCTAATGTGTTGTTGTTGTTTTTTGTTTTGGTTTGGGTTTTTTTTTCTCTTTTTTCATTAGTTTAGTTCCTTCTTGCTGTTTCAGTTACTTCAGCTAGAAAATGTGTTTGCTTCTGCATTTGATCCCGGATTCTCTGGGAGAACTCATCACAATTGTGCAACATGAAATGAGCCTACAGGTCAGAAAACCGTATCATTCTCATGGGCATGGATGTGGACAAGCTCTCTGCACATGAGTACAGTTTGGAGAAAGCAGTGGCCTTTGCCTGCACAATAATTTCAGCAGAAATGAACAATTTTAAACCAGAGTAATATTCTATGTTATATTCAACGTACTTTGTGTTAATGAGAGGTTTCCACTCACTGCCTGTTTTCCTGTTCTGTAACTCTCATGTCCTTCTTTATAGAGGGCAACCTAACCACAAAATATGTGTGCTGTCATATAAAGTAATGATGGTAATTCCTGAAAAACAATTCTATTTGGAGGAAAATGCTGAGAAGCATCTCTTTTATTTGCATGGTATCAAATAGATCCCACTGTTATTTGTCTTTACAAGAAGTTCTGGAACAATGTCCCTCCCTTTCAGCATTCATCAGTTACCCGAGTGTCAATTATAGTACATTAATAACCCAGAAGTGGAGGAGCAATCTCTTTACAAACTGTTCTTGAGCCAACATGTTTTTGGAATTGAATCCTCTTTAGTTCTCAACAGAACAGACTAGCTGCAAACTTATTTTTGGAGAACCAGAGTATGAAAATGGAAGTTTCCTTGTTCTTTAGCTCTTTTGTGTTCCTGTCGTTTTCCTGCTCTGAGTTGTAAGGGTACTATAGACCCTTCACAAACACTCAGTGACAAAAATGTTTCCTGAAACCCTGTAACAGTATTTATTCTCAATAAGCACTAAACATATATGATTGCAGATTTTACATCCAGATATCTCTGGAATAAAATGTTTTCCTCACTTTACAGTGAAAGCAAACTTAGAATGGTGCCAGTTCTAAGTTTAGTAATAAAGACAACGGGTCAACATAAATTGAGAGAAATAACAAGAGAAAACAAGGAAAGGAACTGGGGATTTCAGGTGATATTTCTAACACTTGACACATAGGGTAGTTTAACCAGTAGTTTAAAAGGTTGTGTAAGAGAAACTGCATTTATTAGTACAACATGGATCCTTATCCTTCCTGAGAAGCAGCTGGCCAAGGTGGAAAGCAAGATCATCTGGATTGTGTAGAAATAGGAAGTTGATAACTTGTGCAAATCCAAAGTTCCACACTTCTCATTTCCAAAAAAAAGAACCAACCCCACCAAAATTTACGAGGATATGGATACCCTATGAACATTCTTCTCTAAGCTATTCATTTCTGCACTCGGAAATAATGTCCCTGAACTTGTGATAAATGTAATTTCACTCCCATCTTGACAATTTGTTTTGAAGGCCTGATCAAAGCAAGCATGCTCAGACAGCATTGGTTTGGTGCAAAATCTTAATCATTCAATAGTATAATGGAGTTGATAATGCTAACATGAAATGTCTGTGTTTAATCTTCTGTACAAAATCTGACCTTCCCACTAATCAGTTCTTAGGAGGAAATCCTAAGCCTCATTAATGTCAGTGGCAAAACTCACAGTGACCTTAACATTTATGTATGATGAAAATAATTTGATCGGAGCAAGCTGACCAATTTTTCCATGGAAGCATAATTTATTAAATGATTATTTTATTTATTGATTCTATGACACAATGAAATTTAAATATTTTAATTTATTTTGTCCTTGCCATCATGACTATTCAGTGGAAGAACCTGTGAAAGCTAATCCTAGTCATTAGGTTGGTGGTTCTTTTAAGACCTGAACTTTAAACTATCTGTGCAGGCCTAGTGTACAGATGTAAATTGCAAGCTAATTGCAATGGAAATGCACATAATACTTTGACTCTCCTTACTGTTGGAAGATTGCTGATAAACATATTGTGAAGTCTTTGAATTTCACTCCTATTCTAAACTAGTCATGAATTCCCACAAAAAATTGTTTTGGGGCTATGAATAAAATATAAATACTCCAAATTCACATGGGGAGGCAGGTCACAAGATTTTCTTTTATCTAAGTGAAGGATTTGGATTTGTCCACCTTCATACCCAACATAGTTTATGTCATGTGCCACAGGACATTGTGCAGCAGCAGGCACACAATGCAGCTGCTGCTGCACAATGTGGACTTTTGACTAACAGAATATAAACCCATTGGGTGGATGGTGATGAATTCAAAAGATTGTAGCCAAGTCAACATTTCACTGAGGTGATTTTAGAAATCTCTTTAAAAATCTGTATGGAAAAGCCTTTGTAGAGAATGGCAAGAAAATGTCTAGGAAGAAATACTGATTTGCTTCATCAGGTTATTTTGCTGAAATACATATCCTCACATGTAGGAAGTGTCTATTATATGAAGGGAAATAAAGCTACATATAAACAGGAAGGAGAAATAATAGTCACAGAAAATAAAGAATGTGCCTTAGGGTAGCACTATTGTTCATAAATAAAATGAAGTTTACTAATTTTCTTATACATGTTTTTGTTTATAAAGGGGTGTAGGGGAACTATCCAAACATTCTGAAGCTTTGGAAAGAAAATATTTCCCTGACATTCCTTTCAGTCTTTTTTCAGTGCTGAAATGTTAGTTCAGTGATGTGTCCTGGCCCCTGCAGCAGCACAGCTTTGATTTGGTCTGGTCTGTTCCCACAACTGAAACTCTCTGGTCATCTCTCCACATGCTTGTTACTGTATTTGTCATTGTTTACATGTATTTCATGTAGCTGTAAATGAGCCTTTACTTCATTTAGTGTCATTTAGGTATGGTGAAATGACAAACAGTGTTCAGGTCTTTCAAACACAGGAAGCCAGGACAAGAAGAAGAGTGTTTAATAGGGTCTAACAGGAAACAGTCTCCTTGGAAATGGAGATTTATTTACAAACACATAAACAAGAGGGACCCTCAGGCCCTGGGGTAGAGGAAGGGTGCCTTTTTTTCCATAAACATCATCTCAGCATCTAATACCAGATCACTGGCAGGGCTAGCGTTGAACAGAGCTGTCCAGTGGGCCTTTTGGCTGACTCATAGTGAGTATGAGGGAGATGCTGCTTCTGCCAGGAGGGATGGTGAGGGCTGGTATCTTGTGCCTTCCTCGTGGTGTGGCTACAGGACAGTAGTGGAAACCTTTGCTGGCTGGATCCCAGCTATTGTGGAGGATACCTGTTTCTGTCCTCATGAAAAATATTTGGAGAATATCTGGACTCAGTTTAGGCAGGCATTTGGTTAAGATGGATATTTCAGAAAGAACATATATAATGGTGAGATGTTTCAAAAGCAGAAAGAGAAGAATCTTAGTCCAGACTGGGCATTCAACAGCTTTGAATTTTGAAGAAGCTCTAGTCGTTAGCTGAGCTTTGCTGTACCAGCTCTCTTCTCAGCATAGGGGCTTTTCTAATTTCTTCTCCAGGAGCATCCAGAGGAGTGGAGGTGCATGGATGGTTTAGAAACAGAGTGACCACTCATGTGGTGACTGGTCATCATAAACTGCAAGATGACTGGACACACTGTCCACACTGTTATAATTGAAAAGATCCAGGCTCAACATAGGTAATACACAATTGATAAAAGAAAAGTCACAGCATTTAATTCTTTTCCAACTCCCATGGTTACAATGAGAATGCATCTTTTGTCTTATCCTGCCCCAGAAGAGAGGGACATCCAGCTTTAGGTCACCAAACAGCTGTGTGTGAAAGGCTCTCTGTGGCCAGGTCTCCTCTGCCTCTGCTGTGCAGCAAGCCCTGAGGGTGTGAATACTTTCCATGCATCACTAAACCTGTCCACTTTTTTGTTTTGCCACTGTTGTTTCTCCAGGTGCAGACAGTAGCCAGGCCCTGATGAGGAGAGGAGGTGATTCAAGAGGATCACTGAGCTGAGTGAGCTCTGGCTACCACTGACTCCTCTGCCTGCCATTAACATTAGCATTCATCTTTGCTGGAAGCAATGCTAGGCGTCTCCTAACAGATGCCAAAATCCCTTGCCACAATCTTTTCACCTGTGCATCAGCTGGAGTGCCTGTACCCATCTTTGGGGCAATTGCTAAATCTGGACATACCAGCTATTGGAGCCATAGCTATTGCTGTGGAAGTCAATAGCTCCCAGCTCAACATCTTCCCTTGCAAATCTCAGCTTCTTCCCAGCCATTGGCTGCATGGAGAGTTTTGGTTTGCTGGGTGCTGAATAAGGACTCCACAGTTTGGACAGGCATGTGAAATTCATTGGGCTACAACAACTCAGGTTTTCAAGTGTTTTGACCACCTTCCTAGAGCCTTTCAGCGTAACATAATCTGGTAATGAATTTCACACAGAGGTGCAAAGGATGCAAATAAGCAACTGCCTGCCTACTGCTGCTGTCTATATTCATTAGTGAGACAGATTGGAGTGTCCACACAACCACATGAAAAATGTAAAATGCAAGCAGGCAGGAAAGAAATTAAGCAAGTGAATTTATTCTGTATTTCTGTCTTTTAGAAAACAATCAAAATAGCAGTGTTTATCAGTGATCCGACATTTTCCTTTCTCACTAATTACTTTTTATAAATGGAAGAATCACTTAAAATTGTGTTGTGTAGAAAGTAGGGACATGTCAACACTGCATTCCAGGTGAAGGTGGGGCTGAGATGGAGTGTGATTCCCATTCCTACTGGCTGCTATCTGCAGGACTGATTGCCCAGTGGAAGAAGGACCAGCTGCCCAGGTGCCTGCCCAGCCCTCAGGGATGTGCAGCACCCAGCTGGTAAGGGTGTGATGCCTGCAGGGTCAGTCTCTGTGGTGGGCTGCATCTTGGCCTCCAGGCACAAATCAAGATCAGGTATCACATCTATGTCATGACTGTCTCACAGCAGTGGTTTTCATTGAAAATCCATCATGTATGAGAGTGATTTTAGTATTGCAGGTGAAAAATATTAAGGCTTTTTCACCAGATGGGAGGATCACAGGACAACAGGGTGGGGATTTGCGACGAGACTCAAAATGCCTGACATGTGAATGTTGCACATTCAAATTAAAAAGCTTTCAAATGAATCAGTGAAACCCTCCCCCCCTTCTCTGCCCCCTCCCCCCTCTCAGTACAGATTTGCACAATCTGGTCAACAAGAGTGACCTGATCTGGTGCTTTCAGCCATTATCCTCCATGGAATTAATGGGTGATTGAGCCATCATCATCCTGCCAAGACTTAGTGAAGTATCGTTGTCAGGAGCTAGTGGCCATCTGTTCAGCAGATTTGTAGTAAAAAAGCATAAAGAAATTGAAATAGGGGAAAGCAGAATAAACCCACAACTTTTCATTACTTTATATTTTGATATTTTGAAGTTAAAACAACTACATGCTTATGATTTTCATCAGAACATTTTTTCCCAGACTATTTTAAAAGATGGTGTCATAAATAACCCTAATAAAATTTTCAGAAAAGGCACTTTCTTTAGTTGGTATATAACCTACATAAACAAACCACAGACAAAATATAGCTGTATAGCTTAGGTATTAGATTTTTTTTTCTAAGAGGAATGTGAAATTGTTTACATTTCTGCCTTTTGAAAAAAATTTTTTCTAGTAAATGCCCTGCTCAAACTTCACTCTTCAGTAGATTGACTTAATGGTTCCTCAAAGACTAAACCCACTGCAAAGAAGCTTTGCAACCAACCCAGCTCCAGATACTTCCAAAAATTTAGGCATATGATTTAAAATATGTCCTTGTAAGGGGAAAAAAAGACACATTTGTTATGAAATGAAGATACCAGCTGAGGTAAAACTTGTTTTGGTCCTTCCAGGTGAGCTCACTTGAACTTGCTGAATCAAATCAGAGTCCACAGTACCCTTAAATAAATATTATTTACATGTGAGAAGCAATATTCAGGAATGTCAGCAGTTCTAACTGACAATTAAAAAGGCATTGCCAAATCTGGGTAACGAATCAGTTATTAGTAGAGGAGTCAGACAGTGCTAATCTGTTCACCAGCTAGTCAGCACTTTCAAACAGCCTGTGGAGATGGCAGATGCTGTTTAATTGGCACAGACATCTCATCTACTCTTGTAGCAATGCTGGGAACAGTCAGTGGTCAAGAAGCCATGTTTGTCCCTTTGATTAAGAGAACTGTTTGAGGGTCCCCTTCTTCACAGCATGCTTTTCTCTCTTTGTTTATGTTGTCTTTCTGAAATTGCAATGTTTTGGATGTCAAGCAGATTCCATCTTCTTCACTGACTTGGGAGATATGATTTTAAAAATAATACCAAAATACCTGTCTCTTTGGCTTCCTGAGTGGAGAAAATGTTGCAATAAGGTGGTTGGGACAGTGCAGCCTCACTAGGTCTGCACAGCACAGCAAACCCACACCCAGAGCACTCTTGGCCCAGACCCCACTGCCTTTAGATGTTGCTGAGGACAGGGACAGGGGGTGGGGATGCTGCTGTGTGGAGGGACATCCTGGGCTGCACCCAGCCAGTTGATGCAGATACAGCCATTGTTTGCATCTGGGAAGAAATTCAGGTGGCTGATCCTGGGGCTTCTCAGCACGAAGAGGTCAGGGAGGGAGGAGGGTGAAAGCAAAGCTGGGCAAGCACCCACAGTGACAGCATGGGCTCCCTCCTCAGGGACAGGGGACACTGATGCCTTGGGAAGGCTGACCTGAAACAGAGACTGGACAGAGCTAGGGAATAAAGTAGGTATTTATTGAAAGGCCTCTAGGGTACACCTTGGGTAGGGTAGGACAGGGCCTGACCAGGCCTACACCCAGGGTGGACAAAGAATGGTCACAAAATGGCTAACTAGTCACAAAATCATTTTTATAAGTTTTGGTCCATTTGCATATTGGGGTTTAATTGTCCAGTTACAGCTTCAGGTTGTGAGGTTCCATCTTCTTGTTTTCTCTCTTCAGCCCACCATTGTTTATGTTTTGGGCCTGAAAGTTGTCCTTGGTCTTCAGCAGAAAAAGGATTTGTTTGTCTACCTACTCGGTGAAGGGAGTTTACTAGCACTTAGTATGAGGCTCAGAACTGCACCTCTAGGCAACACAAAATCTGAAAAACATGAAATCTAGAACTTAAGGCATCACACCTCCACTGTGTGCCAGGGCCTGAAGCACCTGCACAGCCTGAGTGCCAGCAGGCCAGCACTGTCTGCCACAGTGGCTCTGTTGTCTCACCACACTAGCTTCTTAATACTCGAGGCTGGTTGGATTTATTTCTAGACTGTTTAGCCAATGTTTCCTGCACCAGCAAGTCAGAGTCAGTGTCTGCACACGAGGCCTCTCCTGAAATTGGTGTTGCACCAGCCTCGGGCAGCAGGGAGCATGGGGACATGTGCATGCAAGTACACACATACAGGCATGCCACACACAAGGGCCAGGCATGGCTCTTCCAGGAGCAAGGAGCAACCACTGTATCTGGGGAACTGAAGAAAAGCTTCCTGTTAGGGGAAATAGCAAACTCAGGAATTGTGAAGACCTGGGGGCTTATCCCCAGGGTAGTTATGCCTCAACCCTGGAATGGTGAACGACCCTTTTAGGTCATGGTGAAGAAAGCCTCCCTCCCATGGGCCTTTACAGACACACATATATATTTCTTAGGTTTTGTTGTTTCATTGGTTTGTTAAGTTTATATCACCCTGTTACCATATATTCACCAATGCCAGAATGTTCTTCCTTCCCTTGAACCCCAGCTGGGTTAATTTTGCTGCAGTGCCCCACCCCCTGATCCCATTAGTCCCTGCAGTTCCTAGCCACCCCTCTGCACCATGTTTCCCTATCCCCGTTGGACCTTGACCCTCAGAAACATCCTTTTTATCTGGTGTATAACTCTGGATCCTTGGCCCCATTTTTACTTTTGTCCCTGGAACACATTTGAGGCTGCATCCAGGATGGATACAATGAACAGCACTCAGATTTTCAAACAAGGCCCCGTCCCCTCGCCTTTATGGTCAGTTCTTTATTAGCAGAGTGCTCCAGGCCCACGAGCCACAGGGGGTCTCAGGGACACACTGTAGCATGATGCAACAAGGAATTTAATTGCTGCTTTATGTAAATGCAAGTTGATAAGCAATCTTGGGTTAGGTTTTCTCTTCACTTGAGATTCAGGTGGTGGTTCTGGTGGTGGCTCGAGTGGGTCTTTTTTTGCCCTCTGCCCTGTGAAGGTTTGAGACAGATGCAAGAATGAAATTGAGTCTTCAAGGTCTTGTTGTTTCTTGGTTTCTCACATGTTTATTAATTCTTATCTTACAATTTTCTCTGTGCCTGGCTGAGGTGTTTGCAACTGCTAAGACACAGGACGACTCCCCCCATGATGGGAGGTCTTTACCTTCTTATACAGATAATTACGTGTGTCTAATTTACAATTCTGTGTCAAGGCCTATTACCTATACTAAAGGGGTCATCTCTACTCTGACCCAACCTCCTTAAACTACTTTGTGCCACTGTCACTGCAGAAAATGGATGCCAGAGGAGAAGGAGAAGGACTCAGGGTTCCACCCTAAGTCCTCCATCTTGTTCCCCAATTCTAAGAAACCAAAAGTACAAAATTTTTCCACCCGGTGATAAACTACACTACTGTCTGTCACACATTTGTGACTGTAATTCCTCTCTGTGTTGGAAGTTTTTCTTATGGACTGAAATCAAAGCCTGTGTCTTCCTGGGTTCTGTGCCAGGCACCCCCCCTGGACAGACCCCAGACCCTCTTTCTTGGGTCTCAGACCTCTCTGCCAAGGTCTGTGACCTTCCAGGGCAACCAAAGGGATGCCCTGAAATCTGACAAAGCAAGTGGTGAATGAAAGTTGCTCCCTGGTTTCCTTGCACTCCCCAGATAATCCATCCAGGGGTCAAAGTTGTGCAGGGTTGGGTCACTAATTCCCTTGCTTGGGAATACCCCTCCCCCTCCTAGTTTATTTCCTTGCATACAGCTGTATTGCAACACCTGGCTGCAGACTGGGGTCTTGCACTGCATGTTCACTTTCTGGCTTAGAAGAAGAATAATTTATTCTAATTCTGGATTATTTCTGGCATGAAATTTGCTGCTGTAGTTTAATTCTCACTTGTATTTGCTGTCCCACTGCTGAGACTGCTACCTGCTCCATCACATGTATGGCTGGAGTGACATTGAGGTCATCAATGGTGACAAGTGTGTCACCAAAGCTGTCTCAAGACAACTTGACAACTTCCTGACAGCACATAGCAGAGCTAAATATGCTTCAGTTATGTCCACCAGTTTTGAATCCATGATTTCTTTATTCGTAGTACAGTTAAAGCAATTCTGACAAGTCTCTTCAGTTTCAATCCCATTTTTTTCACACCTCAACTCCCTTTGTTTTCCTTAGCGTCTTGAATCTGGTATCTGGGAGAGCTTAGACAGGTAGAATCATAGAATAGTTTGGGTTGGAAGGGACTTTTTAAAGATCATGTATTCTACCACCCCTGTAATGGGCAGTGACATCTTCCACTAGATTAGGTGGGTCAAATGGTGGGTTAAGTATGACATGGTGTCAAGGTCCAAAATATCCTTATGAAGCAATTTCCTGGCTGAGAGCTCTGCAAATCCCTTTTCTTTCCAGCAGAACTTCTCTGGTGCAGAGATCTACAGAGTACCTCTAGGACTGCTTTGGTGTGATATAGCTTTTGGTTAAGTGGGCCATAAAGGCTGCAACTGGAGAAGGACACCCTTCTCCATAATAATGGAAAAGCCAGTACATGCCTGTGTGTCTGTCCCTGGAGCAGTTTTGTTCACCATTGCTCTATCTCAGGGCTCCTTCAATTAAATCGAGCAGCTTTGGATTATAGATAATAATGAAGCCTCAGGAGCTAAGGTCTTCAGCAGTGTCAAATGTACATTTAATTAAAAGTAATAACTGCTGCAAGCTTACTCATGAGAACACATAATATTCAATAATACATTATCTTCCAAATGTTCTCTGTGCATTTATTATTCTCGTTTTAACAGATGGATCCTTTAATATTTTAAACTTGGGAAGACATTTATTGGAATGCATATTTAAGATACTTATCAGCTAAGAAGTTTTTTTGGGTTTTGGGTTTTTTTAAATTGAAACCATGTAAGTTCATGTGCATAAAAGATATTCTTGATTTCCCCTACAAAACCCAGGAAAAAAAACCAAACGCAAACCATAGGGTAGTTAACGGATTCAGATGGCAACCAAGACAGTTTCTTGTCTTGTCTGTGTGGAAATAATATATACGTGTACTGTCCGAAAAGCTTTTCGTCCAGAAAATGGTTTATCTCTTTCTGACGGAAGGCTAGACAGACAAATTGTTTCAGTGACCTTTTGCCCCGTGATATTGCTGAATTATGTTGGAGCGGAGGTGGATTTAGGGGTTTAGTAAAATGGTAAGCCCCTCTGACCTTAATTACTCTAATGCCTCCTTTAATCCCATCAGAGCTATGCAAATGAAATGCACTTCCTGCTTTTAGAATGAAGATTGTTTGGTCAGTTTTAAGCTGCAACCAGAGCATATAATGTTAAAATTGTAACAGGAAGGCATTCAGGACACCTGTTTGTCATTCCTGCATGGGTGTGATGCAGCATTGTGCTGGGGGGTCTCACTTGGCCAGCCACGGACAAGGAAGGAGCTGTGTGGCTGCTTCATCTCTCCTGCTCATTGAGCTCATGGGGTGGATGCCACCAGAGAGCCTGCTGGAGCGGGAACTCAAGATTCATCTCTTTTGATCTACTTCCACACAAATATTCAGGGCTTACCTACAAGCCAATAGCGTGAAGGGCGTATACATAGGTGTGTATATTTGTCTCTGTGTGGGCAAGGCAAAGGCTATGAAGACCTAAGGATAGCTGCCATGCAGACTGAGCACAAGCAATAGTTTAGTTGCTGTTTTGTATGTCTCAGACTTAAATGTGTCATCCTAAATGTTGCAATTTTTGTCCCCCTCCCTGTCCAAAATACTTTCACTCAGATATATATATATATATACACAATTATCTTGAGTAGCGGGCTGTTGCAAACATTTCAGTGGATGTCCAGGAATGCATACATCCCTCACCTTTTCTTGAGTACCATTACAGAAGACAGTAGCCCAGGCTCAGCCATACAGGGTGCTGGCAGTGACTTGGCTGTGCATGTAGGCACGTTCTTAACTCCAAATGTTTGCCTAATCTTGCTCGCTTCAAGCTCAATGCACCAAGCAGCAGGAGGGACTGCTGCCATCCCTATGCCCTGATGTTTTTCCTGAGCCAAACAAGAGTGATGGACCCATGGGTTCCTGCCACTCCCCTGCAGAGTGCCAGCAGTACTCAGGGCATGGGCCTGCTGTGTGCTTCTAATTTCTTTACTGGGCCCGTGTCTTGTTCCTACAGTGAGAGCTGGTGCCTCAGGCACACATGGCACTCCTTCAGTTCCTGTGTGCTTGGAGCAGGGAACAAAGCAGCAGCATTGCTGTCTGGCACAGCACCTTGGAACAACTGCTTCATCACAGCAGAATGCCTGGAGAGCATTAAATATCTCACCTGTAGGTCAGACACTTCTGTTTCATGGACACCATTTGTGCCTTTGATATGATTGTGAAAAAAAAACCCAAATGGGATGTAACCTGTAGTTCATGCCATTTTTAGCTACTTTTCATGCCTATGGTTTTGTTGAAGGCATTTGCTATTAGAAATCAGACGCTACAAAAAAATTATTGACCTGGTGATTGAGAATTCCTTGTTTCAAACATCCAACATTCAAAGTGTATCAGTAACACTAAAATAATCACAAAGCAATGCACAGAAAGGTTTCTGCTGTCTGGCTGTATATGCATAATTCATAAAATAAGGTTTTGGCTGCAAATAAATACAATTATGAGCTTATAATTAACTTCAGTAAAAGTTCTATCAGGATTAATTCAAATTCACTTCTCTGTGATAATGTGAGGCCAGTATTTACTGGAAAATTTCTAACAAAGATCTGAATGCAGATGACACTAATTTTGCTTTACTGGGGTCAATTTTTTGCAGGATTTTTCAGTCATTACTCCAGTTTTATGATCATGTTTAGCTTTGAAAAGGACAGGAAAGAAAATCTGGGAAATGAACTCACTACTGAGTTTGATACATGCTATGATCAAAGAAATACGATGCATGAAATAGAAATTAAACAGAAAGGAAAGAGAAAAGAAGAGAAAAGAGAAAAAGAGAAAAGAGAAAAGAGA